>QXVZ01000439.1:3262-13278 GCA_008931825.1 Phallusia fumigata
GGTTGATGTCTGGTCCGCTGACCCTACGTAATGTCGACACTTCCTTCGAGATGTCATGCCGCTGAATGTTCTGAGCTCCCATTTCTTACCAGTTGTGATGGAAAGGCGTTGGGGGAAAAGGGACACTTCGATGGGGAAGCTACTGCTGCCAAAAGGTTTGTTGATGGTGCTCCATACATGGCTAGAGTGCGTGATGTCATTGAACTCAATCGCCTTGTTCCAGCGGATATGTCCTTTCGTTGGGGTGAGCGAGCAACGATGTAACTGCTGCATCTGTCTCAGTACCGTTGTTTTGGAAGTAACAAGCCACTTGTGGTCACCAGGTCCGGATTATTGCCGGTGTTCCAGCGAGCAGAGCGAAACCTGTCGTCGTCCTTCGGACAGTAAAGTAGGGTGAGGCCGGTGTTGGTGGCCCAGTCGACGTGGTGCTCTAAATCTCTGCTGCTTGTTTTGTACCCCCATGTCGTGTGCTGGAAGTTGAAATCGCTATCGTATACATGGGGGTGGGAACACCGGGAGGGACGTGGTTAACATTTGCGAGGGCGGTGGCTTGTACACGTTCACCATGTTGTCACCATGATCTTTGGTACAAAGCCACTCAATCTCCGATTTAGTGGGATATTAGCCCCCAGGCGACCAGCTGAGGTTTTGTCGAACGAACGTGGCGAGGCCGTGCGTTCTGCTTGGGATGAACCGGATAGCAGGTAGTTAGAAAGTGCTAGCTTGGCAGATGTTGTCNGCGAGCAACGATGTAACTGCTGCATCTGTCTCAGTACCGTTGTTTTGGAAGTAACAAGCCACTTGTGGTCGCCAGGTCCGGATTATTGCCGGTGTTCCAGCGAGCAGAGCGAAACCTGTCGTCGTCCTTCGGACGGTAAAGTAGGGTGAGGCCGGTGTTGGTGGCCCAGTCGACGAGGTGCTCTAAATCTCTGCTGCATGAGTTGCACCCCCATGTCGTGTGCTGGAAGTTGAAATCACCAGCATAGATACATGGGGGTGGGAACACCGGGAGGGACGTGGTTAACATTTGCGAGGGCGGTGGCTTGTACACGTTCACGATGTTGTCACCATGATCTTTGGTACAAAGCCACTTAATCTCCGATGTAGTGGGAGATTAGCCCTCAGGCGACCAGCTGAGGTTTTGTCGAACGAACGTGGCGAGGCCGTGCGTTCTGCTTGGGATGAACCGGATAGCAGGTAGTTAGAAAGTGCTAGCTTGGCAGATGTTGTCCAATGGGTTTCCTGGAGAAGGATGATCTAGGATTTGTTGTTGTCGGCAAGCTGGTAGATGATGTTACGCTTGCTTGAGGTGAGTCCTTCTACGTTGAGCTGGAGGATGTTTGTTTGGGACAAGTTGACATTAGGGGTCAACTTTGCGCAGAGGACATAATGATTTACCAGGAGGGGCAACGTGTAGGCTGCTACCATCCCTCCCTGAACTCGGGACAAACGCTTAAACCTTATGTGTTTTTTGTCAAATTATTCATTGTGGTAAAAAATAGGCGATTTATTTGGTTGTTTTCATATTTACCTCGTATATTTTGATTCGCAATGACGAATCTTGTGAGTGAAAATTCTTCACCAAAAGTCGATTTTGCAAAAATCTGAAACTTGTAGTCAGTCGCAGCATCTTTTTGTATCTCCATGTCAAATGTTTTTTCGACCCTTGTTTTTCCCCATACATCAATCAAGAGGATTTCTTCTGGGTAAATTGTAACATACCTCGGCCCTTTGATCGATAGGAGCACATCCTTCTGCCCACCCCTGTCATTGGAGAGACACCAATCGCAATTAGGAAGATGAGATAGTTAGGACTAATACTAGCACTAGAAAAGAGTTGTTTTGTTATGTTACAGCTCGACAATTTGGCCAATTTGCTAGTATTTTTCACTTTTGTTGTGTATCGATCGAAAACACAAAAAGGTTAAAAATATTTACATCTACATGTAAGCATTTTTCTACCAAAATATACAATCCACCTATTGGGGTGACTTTTTCATAACCCACAACCCATTTAGTGAGGACATACCTCACAGTGCTATTTTAAATTACTTCGGATTTTTGATGTGTGAGTGTTTCTGCAGGCAAAAACGCATGGTTCCGCATATATGTATGAGAGATTTGGTGTAAACAGGACATGCAAAAAAGTTGTGTAGATTTGAGCAATGTACATACGTTACTCTTGAGAAGATGTTTCGATTCAATTCTGTCTACCTTTAGATAGTGTTTGTGGCTAACATTCAACAAAGAAATACATAACCCGATGTACAATCTGTCAATATTTTGTCAATTTATAAAATTGCTAAACAATTTAAACAGTCTGTGACGTAACACTTTCCTTTGCGTGACACCTGATCATGCAAAGCTTCACACAAAGCTATGTGAAAAAATTGTTCGGTTAAGTTCCGGCCAATCCCGGTTATTCTGTGCAAGAAACACGAAACTATAAGTAAACATCGCAGCAACTACGCATAATTACCAAACCTGTTTTGCCACAGGGGTTAGCACAGCACAAAACTCTACACAGTAAACAATACCACCCAGTTAGGTATTGGTACGAATAACGACACACATTCATGGTTAGGTCCACACTTACCAGCAGTGAAAAGAGCCAGTACACCACATCACCTTGTCACACAACGCAACAACAGTTTTCAATTTAGCAGTAGCTTATCGTCTGTCATTAACAAAAAAAACAAGTTTAATTTAGTTTTACCAAATCCTTGTCCGTACATTACTGCACGGAAATTCACGTACAACTACTTTCAAACACGCAACACGTGGCACATTATCTTCAAATTCTTTGCCACACATTAGAAAAACAGGTAGTTGGCGTCACCCAATGGATTGTAGTTTGTTTTGTCAAATATGGTGTCACAGACGAATTGTTAGGAAAACACAATTCACAATGGTTGGTGAAAACAAAGGAACATATGATTCTGTCAAATTTTCTGCTTTTTGAACGTTATTTGACAAATTAATTCAATTTACAAGGCTAGTGGGTGACCTTTTAAGTTATTGGACTAAATACAACTATTGGTACACAAAATTCATCCATCTACACACTGCAATAATTTGCTTCAACTTGGATTTCGTTTGAATAATTGACCCAGATAAAAGAATATGAAGCTTAGTTTTTTCAGGGTAGCCACCCGGCATATTTAGTAAAACTCATAACACACCACTACTGCATCTATCAGCTAAAAAACTTTTGCTGACAAAAACATCGACTAACCTACACAAAAAGTGAAACAGACCACAAATTACCTTAAAACAAAGTTGTTTACACAAATAACTTTGCCAGAAGTAGGTTCCATCACAGAGCCAACGTTGTCTGTAATTGTCACCAAAACAAATACTTTATTGTTTCGGGCATCATTCAATGAGACATTCAAATATTTCTCCCTTCCAAGACCATGAAATAGATTTTCGTCATCAATTACGACGTCGACTCTAAAATAAATGTAACACTTTTTATTTGGTTTATTTACGAAATAAAACAGATTGTTTACGGGTTCAAAGTTAATGTCTTGAAAAAAAAATAATCGGTTGTTGCATCCATTTTTACTTGCTCTATAATTTTCCATTTGTTGCTTGATTTTTGGCGAACCTTAACAAAAAACATAAATTTCTAAAAGTTACATTTGATTATGTGTAAGTAGTTTATTTTTCCAATACTATTTAATCCAAAAGACAAACCAAGACATTAATAGGTGAGTTGCCAGTGTTTCGAAAACATGTTGGAAGTTTGATCTCAATTGGTTGAAGGAATTGCAAATTTTCAGGTTCGAATTTCAACACAGGAGCCAATCTTCTTATAAACCGTTCATCGCCATCATAAGGAGATATCTGAAATTGAATAATAAATACCCTTTTCAACATATTGTACTTTTGAAGTAACTAATTGTTGAAGCATAAATTTTCACAACCAGTCCAATATTATATGCTGGCCTATTACTGTTTGCTGAATAAAAAGTCATTTAACTTCAAATCACTATTTGCTAAATACAGGTCATATTGCAAATATATAGTTTACTTGAACTCTGTTGGAAAAACCACATTTGAAAACATATATTTGACCCATCTAAAAAAAAGTTTTCAAATTTGTGAAAAGTTGTAGTAAATGACTTAAAAAATTTATCACTCGGTCATTGACAAGTTTTGCTTTGTTATACCTGTTGTAGGCACACTGCTGTTTTACGTCCGTTTATTGTCGGTCATAGAATGACGCGTGCACGCGATAAAGCACCTTGAGGCAAGTCGCGTGTAGTTGAAAAGGGCGCTACACTGTATTAATACTTTAATAATCGACAAAACACAACACAGGTAAAAATTATGCACTTGCAAAGCATAAGGACCCTTTAGGTTTCTAAACTTACTTCGTCATATCCGTATTTATCCAGCTGGATTATCGTTATTCGAACAGTTCCTTCCACTGCATTTGCTGGAATGAAAACTTGACATTCTCCTGCTTGCAGGAACGTTTTCTTTGAGCCCGTTAACTAAATGTAATTTAACTCCTGATTGTTTTCCCGCACCAGGTTGGAAATCATGGACTATACTTACCAACCCATGATCAGTGGCATTCTCTTTCAGGTCTGGATTGAGACGGACACTTTGAATAAATTCAGACATCGTTGAACACGAGTTTGCATTCACACGGTATCGAAATAGTTAGATTAAATGATTTGTACAAAATCCTTCACCCTTATTAAACGAAAAGTATAAAAATATTGCTAGTAATTTTAGCTGGTAATGGAACCGTATATTCCATGGTTAATACAAGGTGAAAATATTTCATCAGACAACTTTTTATAATCTGTTCATAATGTTCCACATTTGTTATGTTGGTAATCCATCGCAAGCACTCAAATTACCAGTGAAACGTGCTTTTATAAACACCAAAATATAGACAAAACCCATGAAAAACTTGTGATATAAGTTAACGAACAGCAATCTATTCAGTGCATGCATAATGGTATTTTCTTGCATGCAAATACTGTAACTAACATGATTTTGTTCATAATATGTTTTTTAAGAGTTTCTTTAAGAGCAAAACACATTTTTCTGTTCACTAGTTTCACGTTTCTAGTTGCACAACGATTGTCTATTTTTCTCACACTGACATCTTTATTTGCGAAAGTTTAGTATAGATTAGGTGTCCAGTGCAGTTAAAACTACTCACTTTTCCGCTTATTAGATGGCAATGGTAAATTGTGTCCCAAACCGATATTTAATATTTTTGTGCGGGGTAAGTCACACTTGAATAAACCATAAGTTGCATGGTTTGACATGCAATGCAATTGGCAGTAAAGGCTGACAAATGGCTTTGACGGAAAATGAAGTTTAACAACTGCGAGTCTGTTCTGCGCACTCCGACGAGTATATACAACCAAAGCTAACGTTTCGGTACATTTGTGGCAAAATGATTGGCCAAGATTCGTCGACAGATAAACCCTCGATATGTAGGTGCAACAAGCGATTTAAAGTGCAACAAGCAAAATAAGGGTGCAACAAGAGATTGAAAGTGCATCAAGCGATATGGAGGTGCAACGAGTGATTTAAAGTGCACCAAGCGATATAAAACCACCAATCGATATGAAGGAGCACCAAGCGATATAAAGATGCACCAAGCAATTTAAAGTGCACCAAGTTATATAAAGGTGTACCAAGCTATATAAAGGTGTAACAAGCGATATGGAGGTGCACCAAACGATATAAAGATGCACCAAGCGATATGGAGGTACAACAAGTGATTTAAAGTGCACCAAGCTATATAAAGGTGTACCAAGATATATGAAGGTGCACCAAGCGATTTAAAGTACACCAAGCGATATGGAGGTGCAACAAGCGATATGGAGGTGCAACGAGTGATTTAAAGTGCAGCAAGCTATATAAAGGTGCACCAAGCTATATAAAGGTGCATCAAGCGATATGGAGGTGCACCAAGCGATATAAAGTGCACCAAGCGATTTGGAGGTGCACCAAGCGGTTTAAAGTGCACCAAGCTATATAAAGGTGCACCAAGCGATATGAAGGTGCACCAAGCGATTTGGAGTGCACCAAGCTATATAAAGATGCACCAAGCGATATGAAGGTGCACCAAGCGATTTGGAGTGCATTTGTGCATTCAAGCATTGACGTACTCTTGTACTTGTGCATTTATGCAATGACGTATTCACGTACTTGTGCATTCAAGCATTGACTTACTCACGCCCTATGCATTCAAGCATTGACGTACTCCCGTACTTGTGCATTTTTGCAATGACGTATTCACGTACTGGTGCATTTAAGCATTGACGTATTTACGTACTTGTGCATTTAAGCATTGACGTACTCACGTACTTGTGCACTTAAGCATTGATGTACTCACGTACTTGTGCATTTAAGCATTGATGTACTCACGCCTTTGTGCATTCAAGCATTGACGTACTCTTGTACTTGTGCATTTATGCAATAACGTACTCACGTGGTAGTGCAATTACGCAATAACGTACTCATGTACTTGTGCATTTACGCAATCATGTACTCACGTACTTGCGCACTTACACAATAATGTATTTAAATACTTGTGCATTTGCGCAATGACGTACTCGCACACGTATGCATTCATGCAATAACGTACTCACGTGGTTGCGATTTTATGCAATGACGTACTCATGTACTTGTGCATTTACGCAATGGCGGAAGCACGCATTGACTTTCTTGCAAATCACATGCAAATTACGATTAACCTCGCTTTGTCTGAGATGAATGCAGTTATATAAAAACAACAAAAATTTGAAGGCTTCCCATCCACCAACCACTATGTTCTATTGTGTACGCTCTAACAATGATGTACGCTCTTACATGTGCACTTCTAAATTCACCCAATGACCTACTCACGCACTTGTGCAGTCAAGCATTGACGAACTCACATACTTGTGCATTTACGCATTGACGTACGCTCCTACATGTGCACTTACGCAATGAAGTACTCACGTAATTAGGCATTTATGCAATGACGTACTCACGCACTTGTACAGTCAAGCATTGTCGAACTCACATACTTGTGCATTTATGCAANGCATTTGTTCATTTATGCATTGACGTACTGACGTAATTGTGCACTTATGCAATGACGTACATAAGAAATTGTACATTTACCCAATGACGTAGTCGCGCACTTGCGCATTTGTGCAATGACGTATTCACGTTCATGTGCATTTACGCAATGACGTGCTCACTTACTTGGACACTTCCGCAATGACGTAATTAAGATATTGTGCATTTGCACAATGACGTTCTCGCACACTTAACGCAATGACGGAATCACGCATTGACTTTCTTACAAGACACGTACAAATTACGATTAACCTCGTTTTGTCTTAGATGGGGCAGTTAAATGAGAACAACAATTCTGTCCTGAAGCGAACAAGACTCCAGGTGGGAGTCCTAAATTATTTTGTCTNCCCTCGATATGTAGGTGCAACAAGCGATTTAAAGTGCAACAAGCAAAATAAGGGTGCAACAAGAGATTGAAAGTGCATCAAGCGATATGGAGGTGCAACGAGTGATTTAAAGTGCACCAAGCGATATAAAAGCACCAATCGATATGAAGAAGCACCAAGCGATATAAAGTGCACCAAGCAATTTAAAGTGCACCAAGTTATATAAAGGTGTACCAAGCTATATAAAGGTGTAACAAGCGATATGGAGGTGCACCAAGCGATTTAAAGTGCACCAAGCGATATGGAGGTGCACCAAGCGATTTAAAGTGCACCAAGCGATATGGAGGTTCAACAAGTGATTTAAAGTGCACCAAGCTATATAAAGTTGTACCAAGATATATGAAGGTGCACCAAGCGATTTAAAGTACACCAAGCAATATGGAGGTGCAACAAGCGATATGGAGGTGCAACGAGTGATTTAAAGTGCACCAAGCTATATAAAGGTGCAACGAGTGATTTAAAGTGCACCAAGCTATATAAAGGTGCAACAAGCGATTTAAAGTGCAGCAAGCTATAGTACTTGTGCACTTACACAATGGCGTACTCACGTACTTCTAAATTCACCCAATGACCTACTCACGTACTTGTGCAGTCAAGCATTGTCGAACTCACATACTTGTGCATTTATGCAAGGACGTACGCTCCTACATGTGCACTTACGCAATGAAGTACTCACGTAATTGTGCATTTACGTAATGACGTACTCAGGTACTTGTGCACTTAGGCAATGGCGTACTCAAGTATTTGTGCACTTACGTAATGACGTATTCACGTACTTGTGCACTTATGCAATGGCGCACTCACGTAGTTGTTCACTTACGTAATGACGTACTCACGTAATTGTGCACGTACTCACGTAATTGTGCACTGACGTACTCACGTAATTGTGCACTTATGCACTGCAAGTGCACAATTACGTGAGTACATCATTACGTAAGTGCACAAGTACTTGAGTACGCCATTGCGTAAATGCACAAGTTCGTGAGTTCGTCAATGCTTGACTGCACAAGTACGTGAGTACGCCATTGTGTAAGTGCACAAGTACTTGAGTATGTCATTGCGTAAATTCACAAGTACGTGAGTAATCCATTGCGTAAGTGCACAAGTACGTAATACGTCATTGCGTAAGTGCACAAGTACTTGAGTACGCCATCGCGTAAATGTTCAATTACGTGAGTACTTCATTGCGTAAATGCATAAACACGAATGTTCGTCTATGCTTAAATGCACAGGTGCGTGAGTAGGTCATTGGGTGAATTTAGAAGTACGTGAGTACGCCCTTGTGTAAGTGCACAAGTACGCGAGTACGCCATTGCGTAAGTGCACATGTACGTCAGTTCTTCAATGCTTGACTGCACAAGTGCGTGAGTAGGTCATTCGGTGAATTTAGAACTACGTGAGTACGTCATTGCGTAAGTGCACAATTACGTGAAAGTCCGACTCACGTACTTGTGTGTGCATTGATGCAATGACGTACTCAGGTAGTTGTGCATTTACGCAATGACGTACTTGCGTGTTTGTGCATTTATGTAATGACGTACTCACATACTTGTGCATTTACGCAATGACGTACTTACGTTCATGTGCATTTACGCAATGACGTACTTAAGATATTGTGCATTTGCGCAACGATGTACAAATCACGTACAAATTACGATTAACTCGCTTTGTCTGTAAAAGCAGGTTAATAAAAAAACAACAATTATGTCCTGAAGCGAACAAGACTCCAGCTGGGTTTACCTTTGTACAGACAAAAGCTCACTGAACAAAAGCGACATCTGATATCAGGTAGCTTTGTGTCTACAGACGCCGACATGTACAATCCACATCGGCCCGTCTCATTGTTTCCAAAACCTACGCGCCGGGAAATTTCCAAAACCTACGTCGCTACATTAGGCTGGCAATAAAGCTTTTTACTGTCACAAAACTTTATCCCCTCACCGCCATAAGAACATTACTATTTTAAAACTAAATTGAAGTAGCTATACATGTGTTGAAAATTAAAAACGCGAGAAGTAATAAAAAAGTGATCAACACCTGACAAGGCTGTAAAACGCTGATAAAAAGTGTTAAACTGCAATCATTGGTAATACTGATAAACATAGATGTTGCGAGAGCAAATAAGTGATAAGTTTGTGACGACGTCACTCGACCGATAACAAGTCGATATATGTGATGTCGTCATTAGGTGATATAATAGTGTTCCATTGACAAGAGTAAAGACGTTTGGTAAACTGAAACTTGTTAATCACAAGAGCTAGACTATACACAATAAGAAAACATTACACAAACATGTTGTTATTTTGTATGCTAAGCATCGTTTGTGTTAATTGGAGACTAAAAAACTTAAAAAATCTGACATTGAAAAGCAGATTCAGGCGAAACCTGCTTTAAGTTTTGTTACAGATGTGATGTTTATTTGATTGAAATTATTTTGCCTACTTTTCAGTTTATTTCTTCCTCCAAAAATTATTCGCTTTCAACTACATGCTACAACCTTGCCACTGTGAGAACTTTCCAACACAC
>QXVZ01000440.1:0-42727 GCA_008931825.1 Phallusia fumigata
GGTTTAATTTTGTGTACACAGGACGAGGATGATTTGGTTGCATATTTTTACTGAATACTTTTGTTTAGAATTTTTCTTGTTAGACGTTTGAACGGCGCAGAACGTAAAACTAACAGTTTAACAGTTGGGGTTGTTTAAAGACTGTTGGTACAGTACATTGGAGGTCCCTGGAGCAGTCTTCTTTATAAACGGTGGGTCTCTTGGCAAAAAATGATATTAATTAAAAAAAATTCTGCCAAAAAGCTTGTATATAATAGTGCCTGTGTTACATCGCAAACGTTTCAACAATCGCTGTTGTTGTCATCAGTGCAATATACAATCAAGCTCTTTGGTAGACATGTTTTTAAGTGAGCTGCTTTTCAAGTCTCTGTCTTTCGTTTCCTTAAAACCATATTAGTTTCCAAGTTTTGCCAGGACGGATACAGCAGGTGTTTTCGTTTTTCAGAGAAGTGCAAAGGCAAAAAACAGTCCCTGTAACACTGAAACAAAGCCAGCTATAGTCAAAAGTAAGAGCAACTGACTTGTTTTGGAATTTCCGAGGCAAATTCAAACATCTCGAACTTCGCACGGACAATGCTGTCGTCAGGACGGGGGAGAATCATGAAGGTATCGTCCAGCACGCAGTTATCTTCGACAAGAGCGTATCTTGGGCTGTCGTTGGGGTCGGGGGATGGAGTAGCGATCAGAGACACCAGAATCAGGTTCAAGCCTTCAGAGAGGCTGCTGTAGCCTTCAATGTAGATCCTACATCCGACTACAATGATCTATCAATGTTTGAGACGGATTTTAGTAAATGAGTTTATCGAGTTTCGCGATTTTTTAGGAGGTCAGTTAGACAGTGTACGTCAATAGTTCACAACCAGGGGGAGTTTGTATTGATCATTAGCGTCTGAAAAGTTTATCAATCGCAAGGACTCGGTGTTTATTCTTAGGATACTGAAATAAATATACTATCGACGAACTCAATTTGCAAAGTGCCATTTTAGCTTTGAATATCGGATAAAGCGGATAAAAATATTGAGAAATACTGGGTTGGACCTTGCTTGAAAGGTTGCTTGTGCAATAAAACAATGTAGAGTCGTTTTAAAAATTATAAATTTTGCTTTTGATCAATAGGTCGCTTCTTATAGTAATTTTAAATCCCATATGAAACTGAAGGACAGAATCGGGTTTTGAAAAAACTTTCCAATGGTTTTAATCTGCTTACCGTGGCAGGTCCTGTCAAAGGGTTGGTGAAAGTGTCATCAGAAAACAGTGCGAGGGACAGTGGGTAGGTCGACATTTTCTCTACATCTTCACGCACGATAATTCCTTGTGGCTTCAGAGGACCGACGCTTTCCAGGTGACTGCTGGGAAAACTGCATGTTGCGTTGAATTGAAGATTTAGTGGAGTGACGGAACGGGATGAGAGTTGCTGGAAAATCACGGTGTTGCCACTGCCGTCGTACTGCGGAAAAATTAAGGCTCGTCAGTTCAATCCTAATAGGAAAACGCAAGCCCGCACTTGTGAGTAAACAGGGGTCAGCAACTGCGTCACGCGGGGTTATTTTTCATGGTGTGATTTACAAGTTCATATACCAATACAATATTGTTGTCACCGTCAATGAATCGAAAAAGAGGACTCAAAGCTAACTCGTGATTTTTTGTCTAACCTGGACAATATCGCCGCAACTTCCAAGCGCCACAGAGATAACGATGTTGTCGCCGTCGACAACGAAGCTACCAACAGAGCAGGAAGGGTCGAGGAATTGTAAGTCAGCTGGGCCGAGGGTGCCAAGCAGAACACTAGGAATAGTGAAGTCCAGATATCCGGCGGGGTCACATGTAGAATTGAAGTTTTCCACTGAAAAACGAACCCTTTTTTGTTAATTACACCTTTTAGCGCGACAGGTAATTTTGCGCCGCTTTCCGAGTCATTCCTGATGATAACAACAGCGTTTGTCGAAACGTATGGAGAATGTTTTACACTCAAGTACTGGCGTGTATCTTCTCACTGAGAATATTTTATTCCGTAATAGTGTGCCTAGATGTTGTGTTTTACTCAACATCTAAAAAAAAATTTGCAATTTTTTTTAGCCCTGCTAACGCAACACAAATCCTATATTGATGATAAAGTCTTTGTGCAGAGGTGTATTGGTGTAATAATAATTTTATAGTTATAACCTTGGAAAAAACGCTGGCCCGCGGGCGTATTTACCTGATCAAAAATTGGCCCTCACTACAAAAAGTTTGGACATCCCTGCATAACGGCAAACAATACAACCAAAAATAATGCCTTTGATGGGTTCTAGCAAACACAAATATTGCTCTGTTGTTTCGCTGTCTAAAGATAGGTTCCTTTGAACGCAAATTTACAAATCTCCGATGAACTCGAGTCGTCAAACACCAGGACTCGCACTCGCTGGGTTAATCACTCGACTTGACTCGTGTGCAGAGTTGCGACGTACCTTCGACGGCGCGCTGATCGCAAGCTTCGATTTCGATCAGATTCATAATAGACTGAAGCGAAATTGGAGCGTCGAAGTCGTTCAGGGCATCCATGTAAAATATGTTGGAGCAGTTCATCGACAGGTCGCCGCAGGCTGCCAATCTATAGTAAAAATAAGTAAAAAAATATGAAAATAGAATTAGTAGGGATAGTTTGAAAAAACGTCCCGCCTAAAACACAATTTACACTAAAAATTAAAATTTTGTTTTCAACAAAACTGGACTAAAAATGATATCCAAGTTGAAGTTTTGGCCAGGAACACCGGGAAAATGAAAAACTATGTGAAAACGAAAGTTTTTTTTACAAAGTAAATGTGTAACATTTATTTCCGCCATTCAGTCAATACTACATGTGTTTTATATCTGTTGTTGCTCCAAAAACTTTCATTTTATGTGAGATGCGTCGAAAAACGTTTTATGCACAACTACTGGATTGTATCTTCTTTCAAAACCACTTCAAACCGTGCATTGTGTACCTAATTTTTCATCATTTCACAAGATTCATCGTTAGGTTGCTAACACTAAACTACAGCGAATCCTAAACCACGATGAAAGTGTCGGACCCCGCCTCAGAATGCTTAACACGACTCCATTCCACCTGATCTGACGTTCTCGCAATGCATCCACATTTGCGTCTTCCGGATTCGTCTTCGTGATGTAGATTTCGTTGTCCATCTGCTGATGCACAGGGATCATCCGTTGTAGGATGAGCGCATCGCTAAACGCCGTGCTGGAGGTCATCGACATGACGATAGCTTTAGAAGTTAACAAAAAACATTTTTGTGTTGTAATAGCACTAGTAAACAACAACTAACCTAATTGCATTATTTACTAAAAGCATGTGAAAAGATTAATACGGAACATAGTAATATCATTATAAGGTAGTTTGTCATTGGAAAATATACATTAAAAAATAGGAATATCTATTTGAAGTTGCTTAAAGCTTTTAAAAAAAACATTTTGATAGGAATTTAAATATACGTATATATTGTATCACTGATAATGGCACGGGTTATTGCCGAAACATCAGATAAATATATTATGTGACATTTGTAACTATTTCGGCCAGTATATTTTCAATAAGAGTGATGAACAGATCCGTGTTTAGTTTTTCAAAGATACTGTAGAAATCCGTAGATTTTTTGGGGGGGAGAGATTTGTTTTTTCATCCGAGCATTAGCAAACTGTCCATCACAGCTACAACGTCTGCGTCACGTGACTTAACCGACCAATCACCTGTCCTTGTTGTATTTTCCCTTGGGCGACGTTCGTAGGGTCCAGTGTACTTCCAGTTCTGGAACTGACTGTTGCTGTCGATGGCTTGTGCCAGGAATGGGACGAATGACTGAGATCCGCTACACAGAGGCTCAGCTAGCGTCGACAGGTACGCTATCGCCTCGGTAAAAGTGGGCGGAACCGTGTAGCTGCGAATGGTTACGTTTTAAATTTTTTGTTTCCATTCATTTAAAATAATGTAAAAAAAAACGGTTCTTTAACATGTATTGTGGTAATCTGTCCGACAATGCGAAACAGAAAATTTATGTACATGCATCGGTTTTAAACAGTCTCAAGAGATTCAATCCAACAATACAAACGCTGTAGTCATCATCAGGAATAACAACAATAGCGTTTGTCGAAACGTAGAAAATGTTTTAAGCACAAGTACTGGAATGTGTATTCTCATCGAGACTATTTGAAATCGTGAATTGTGCACCTAATTTTTCCGTTTCACATTATCCAAACATAACGACGGCCCCTCCTTCTTCAAACTAACATTGACGTGTCAATCATAACTGAATGACGTCATCATTAAATATTAGTTCACGGGCTACAACGTCACAAACTTGTTTGGTGGTCTGCGTCGCAAAATTACGTGTTTTTAACGATCTGTGACGCCACGAAGTAAAATAATGACGTCACAAAGTGATGTCCGTCCTTACTTTCCGATGGTTTGAGGCAGACTCTGTCCGCCGTACAACTGCACACCGGCGTTCACTGTTCCATCTATCACCATTGGCTCGAAAAACTTGAGCACCTCGACAGTTTGCTGCCGCCACGCCTAAAAACCATGACAAATCGGTGATTGTGACGCCACTAAAGTATAGTGTTAATTTGACAACTGTGACGTCATAAAGACGTGGCATTAATTTTTTTTTGAAATACGGCGTTCGATTTACATCTTTGACGTCAGTAAAAGATGGCGTTCATTCAACAAATGTGACGTCGCTAAACAATAGCGTTCGTTTACAACTGTAAAAACCTGAAATTTTCAACCGTGACATTACTATTACATGTCGCCATGTTTTTTATAACCACATGATCTTACAAGACATAAATGGCATTACTTAAATATCCACAATGCGACTAAAATATAATGTTGGTTGTAATTTATCTGCGATTTAACAAGCGTGTAACGACGTTTCAGGTTTTTGAGGTCAATAATATGTAACGTTACAAAACTACTAGTTTCCGACTATGAAGACACAAACGAAAACAACAAACGTCGAAGAATTAAGGAATGCAGTTGGGAAATTAAAAGAGAACTACACGAAAGCCTAGAGATCTTCTTCTTACCATCCAGTTGGTCCAGGATCTCGTGAAGAAATCGGGAAGCAAGCAGTCGGTGGGTTCAATTGGCGTACTCGCGTCAATGATAAAGTAAATGTCGTGTTGACATTGTCCACTCACTGAAAATAGTTTATGGTTTGAAAAGTGGGGCGGAGTAGTTTGGTATTTTGGGTCATAAAGGCGAGAATTCAATATTCCGTTTTTTAACGAGCCGTTATTAATTAGAAGTAGGGGAGCACAGTTTGGCAATCGATTCAAATCTAAACTTTGATAATTTAATTCAAGAACAATCGTTTTTTTGCGATTAAGGAACAAACAAAGCAAGCTATGTATGAATCGATTTTAACTTCTCGGGAAATAAGTTTTAAAAGTATGTTTATAATCGGGAAAACCTAATTCACCATCAAATAAACGAGTATCGCTACGTATGACTAAAAAAGAAACGTGTAAAACTTCGCCTGTAAAATTACAGTTTTTATTGTGATATTTTACCCCGAATGTTAAAATAGACACCTGCAAAAACACATGTGATTATTTTGGCCAATAGGTGTCAGTCAGGAGTTACAACGTCATTTATGTGACGTGTATGTCGTACGGACTCACCGAGATAGACATGAGCAACGAAAGCCAGCAGTAGCAGTAAATTCCCTCTCAGGTTTTTTGGCCCACCCATGACCAATGATGCTGTCTAGCTGTTAAACAAGCCACAAATATATGAATTCTCTCTATAAAACCCAGACAAAAACCGGTTCTGCTAAGTTGTGTAGTAGTGTATCTGCAACAAGTCAAAGATTCGTACAGTTAGAATGTAGATTATGGCATCATGGCTTTTTAATTTTCATGGTAATTGGAACTAAAGTACAACAAAGCATGACACCCGGTTGGGGCTTAAAAGATAATGCACACAGTGCATCTTTTTGTAAAACAAACACCACTTGTACATGACCAACTTTGCCTCTAAAATACATCTGATACTCTGGGTCGGGCTGGTTGGTTTTTATATTGTAGTGCCAAAAGTAGTAGCTGTTGTATGCTGATAGACAGTGTTAAAACGGTGATACTTCTTGCTGTCCAAATATCTGGTTCGCTCGACTTAAGCCTACTCACACAAATGCGAGTTATGCACTGGCGGTGTAGTGTCTTAGTTTACCTCTAGTAAATTTGGTTAAATGAACACTTTTAGTGTATTTCTAACGAGAACTAGACGTGAAACACGACGAAGCCATGGCGAATGTTATGTTCTTTTACTGCAACTCACTATGAGAGTCTCCATACATAAACTTACCTTTTAAATATTTTAGTCTGGGCGTAAAAAATGCAAAAAACTATTACTGTCCCACAGAGAAAATGTTTACGACAAAACGCTGGTACACACAGTTTTGTTGAAACAGAAGAAAGTTTCAACTTCGAGCACATAAATGTTTGTGCTGATTTTTTTGTCAGTGTTTTAAAGTAAAACGTTGTCATGTTCAGGTGAATAAAAAATTCCCACTAAACCGTAAAGAAAATTGTTTTTTACACAGTACTTCTAGGCCTACAGAAAAAAACTATGTTTCTTGTATTCAGGTTACTTTGCTAAAATTTCTTTATTCTGCTCCATAACACTATTTTCCCAGACAAATGCACACCAAAAAAACCTTTAGAAAGGAATTAAGAATGGCAACAGACTGCACAGACGGAAAAATAAGCACGAAATAGCCTCTATTATTTTGATTGAAAGTCGCTGATTGGTTTTGTTCAACATAAAACAATCAGAAACTGTTGGGTTATTCTCACGTTGCCTTCTGTTAAAAGCAGTTAAGTTTTTGAACTCGTCCGCAGCAACTCGTCAAATGACTTTGTTAACATCGCGAAAAAAATTATGTTTATCGAACCTGAAGACCAAACAACATGCCTGTCAATGTCTAACTTCTACAGAGCCTAGCCTTCCTGTTGAAATCAAGTTTATCAGTTTTAGTCATCTGTATTTGCAAAAAAAACCAGCACAATTGGCTGAACTTGCAAAGAAAATGAGTTCTATTCCAAAGTAGAGCTTCATTAACCAAACAACAAAAGCTGTCAAATTTTCAGTCCACACATATCTTCGTNCTCTGGGTCGGGCTGGTTGGTTTTTATATTGTAGTGCCAACTGATAGACAGTGTTAAAACGGTGGTACTTTTGGCTGTCCAAATATCTGGTTCGCTCGACTTAAGCCTATACTCACGCAAATGCGAGTTATGCACTGGCGGTGTAGTGTCTTAGTTTATCTCTAGTAAATTTGGTTAAATGAAGACTTTTTTGAAAAACACCTTTACAGAGTGTATTTCTAACGAGAACTAGACGTGAAACACGACGAAGCCATGGCAAATGTTTTGTTCTTTTACTGCAACTCACTATGAGAGTCTCCATACATAAACTTTCAAAAACCTTTTAAATATTTTAGTCTGGGCGTAAAAAAGGCAAAAAAGTATTACTGTCCCACAGAGAAAATGTTTACGACAAAACGCTGGTACATACAGTTTTGTTGAAACAGAAGAAAGTTTCAACTTCGAGCACATAAATGTTTGTGCTGTTTTTTTGTCAGTGTTTTAAGTAAAACGTTGTCATTTTTAGGTGAATAAAAAATTCCCACTAAACCGTAAAGAAAATTGTTTTTAACGCAGTACTTCTAGGCCTACAGAAAAAAAAACTATGTTTCTTGTATTCAGGTTACTTTGCTAAAATATCTTTATTCTGCTCCATAACATTATTTTCCCAGACAAATGCACACCAAAAAAACCTTTAGAAAGGAATTAAGAATGGCAACAGACTGCACAGACGGAAAAATAAGCACGAAATAGCCTCTCTATTGTTTTGATTTGAAAGTCGCTGATTGGTTTTGTTCAACATAAAACAATCAGAAACTGTTGTGTTAACCTCACGTTGCCTTCTGTTAAAATCAGTTAAGTTTTTGAACTCGTCCGCAGCAACTCGTCAAATGACTTTGTTAACATCGCGAAAAAAATTATGTTTGTCGAACCTGACCACCAAACAACATACCTGTCAATGTCTAACTTCTACAGCGCCTAGCCTTCCTGTTGAAATCAAGTTTACCAGTTTTAGTCATCTGTATTTGCAAAAAAATCCAGCACAATTGGCTGAACTTGCGAAGAAAATGAGTTCTATTCCAAAGTAGGGCTTCATTAACCAAACAACAAAACCTGTCAAATTTTCAGTCCACACATATCTTCGTATATTGTCGGCGCACAAAACAGCGCACCTGCGCGCGTTGTTAACAGAACACAGCTATCTAGGCGCGGTGACTAACTAAAACGGAAATAGCTGCGCTTCGAAACAATCGTCCGTTACTGCGCTCTTTCCGGCCCTATTTTACCTCCTCAATCGCTGATACGGCGCTCGTCCCAACAGCTCGCCTCCCTTGCGCACTAAACGCTTATTACGTATTAAGGTAGCGCGCGCGTTTCGCAAAAAGACACATGTACCGTGTATTCCATGCAATCTGTGCTTGTTTTGCGTGTTCAAAACACGACTTTTTGTAAGAAATCAAAACCTCGCAAATGTATTGTTTTCGTTTGTCGTTACCTTGTTTTAATTTGGTTTTAATGTCTCTACTTTAGGCTAACAAATTTCTATCCACATTTTGTCAACCTGACATTTTTATTTCTTTCGTTTTTGTTCTTCTCTGCAGTTGTGTACAATGACCAGTTGAGCAAAACTTTGTCCGCATCTCAAGTCACTAAGTTAAAGTCCTTAATCTTACGCACACAAAAATATGTTCGGAAAATGGCGTTGGTTAATTTGGGCCACGAAGGCTGAAAAAACAACGAACGTCGTTAACGTAGTCCTAAATGCATCCATATTCGTATATGCCTGTTTACATCCCATGCATTCATATTTATATTTGTTCATATTTGTAACCTTACATATTTACAAGTCTATTTCAATGCGTCAAGAATGTAATTACCACTCTTCTGCAGGAGGGTGTGAATTTCGCACAAAAACTTGATTTGATATGATATAAACGTTTTTCTTTTGTGACAGTCCGAAGTGTACAGAGAGAATACGAAGCGTCAACGTCAGTTTGTGCTTGTGTGCACACAAATGTTTTGTGTCGTTCTCACACACAGCCGGAAGCAAGTGGCGACGTAGAACGCTCGACGCCAATAAATTTGTTTTGAAACTGAACACAAACAATCAGTTCCGTCCGGGCTACTGTCTGGAACTACTTCTAATAATTTAAGTTGACCCTAGCAGTGCAAAACTAATAGAGAAAGGTTTGAAAAAAGGATAAATAACTATTAATATTGAACATATTATAACAAAGATATTGTCATCTGTTCAAAGCGACGACACCACACCGCTTGGTGTCGCCATAGGGTCGGGACAGACTGATCAGCCGAAGAAAGGTTTATTTTCTTCTACAAACTAGGTTTAAGGTTAACATAATTAGATTCCTAACCTGAATAATGTTTTTTTACGTTATATGTGGATACATCTAAACGACACGTGGTAATGTATGGTAATGTAAATATGGTTAAACTTTTAGACAGTTTTAACGCCTTGGCTTATTGTGCTATACTAAAAGATTTCTGTGACGACACACTATCGTTTTTAGTGAGGTAATAACAAGATTAGATTTTGACTGTTTGTGGTTGCACTTTGAGGTACAAAGAGAATGTCAATGAGAGATTACAGATTTATGACCGCAGTTGGACACGTTCAAAGTCACACTCACCCACCTTGTGGAAAAAATGGACCAAAAGTTTCTGAAAATGGCTTCAAGTAAGGATTTGTTGTTAAAGATGGGCATTCAATCAAGATGGAGCAATATCGGTTCTGTCAAAATGAAAAAGGTTTTGCGGTAAATTGAAAAAAAGATGTTTAAACAAATACAAGTAATAAACATTGCTTCTTTTTTGCTGATTGCTGATTTTCTTTTTATGGGTTCAAAACCAATTAAACATGATCTGCATAAGTTCACTACAAGTGTTTACTGGTTTACTGAAATTCAAAATTGCTATTCTATGACTATGATTTCTTTCACTGTGGAAAATAAACTCAAAAATTCTTATCATTTGGAACCAAAATTCATTCATTTGTGGCAATATAGTAAATATATCATTTGGATGGCAAAAACATAACATTCTCAGCAGTACAAAATACAGAATTTTAAATAAACTTTTATCCATACCTGTTTTGTAGATGCACTTGGAAATTTGTCATTTGAGCCATTAATAGGTTCATCCAATAGGTTGGAGTTGTTATTATAAACAGCCTAAGACATAAAGTTATTTGTTCTATCATACCAGGAAGAGGAATGTACAGTGTTATTTCTTCAAGGCATTTCATCAGGATTAGAACTTCTTTAGTGCTTGGCAAGAAAAAAACTTAATGCTCCTGAATCTTTTTAGTTTTTATCAAAAACTACTCACATTCGAGAGTCCCATTTGACCCAAAATTCTGCTTTATGAGAGATAGAAAACACCATAGTTATAAATAACATAACTTTAATTACTTTCCAAAAAAGATCATGGCTAATTGTTTTCAGTCCTCACTGGCACTGGCATATATAGGACAGTATTTAAAAATCTGAACTCCTTAGTCTTAACAGACACCTGCAAACTACTTTAAACACAAATTGACATGAAATAACTCTTTGTGGTTGGCTAAAGATCGTATTCAAACATTGGCATTATAGGTGCAGTTTGAGATTTTGTCTTTTACAAATGTCCTAAAGTGTGTCCGCCAATTTAAAAAAATACTTCTGGCATAATTTCTTGGGCTAAATTCTTATATTTGTCCGTTTATTTGGTGCGAATCATAAGCTCGGCAACGATAAAAACAAGACCACGATGTTTAAATTTGCCACAAATACATGCCGACACTTTCAACGAAGCGACAGAAGTACCAACGTAAACACCAACCAAAACATCCAATTCGCGCAAAATATAATTACTTTAAAGATTAAAGCCCTTTGTACAGGAGAAGTTTGACTGGCAAATTCACATTTTTTTGCACAACCATTAAACAAAGGAACGATTACGGCAAAGCTTTTAACTTTCGGTGTCTTTGCCGGACTTTTCAGTGACAACAGACACGTAGTATTCCGGAGGACACTTCTTTTCGAACAAGTCTATGAAGAAAATGAATGAAAATATTAAATTGTGGAAACTTATTACATTTGACTGCACCATAATAATTTTTTTGAGGCGGCAGATTTACCTGAATTTTGTACTTTAATGACCTGCCTTTTCTGTATCATGTAAACGACTGCCACCATCATCAATATAACACCAGCAGCAACACTGAAACAAGTAAACAGTATTTTATACTACGTATTCATATTTATAATTTTTTTGCTTTAAAGTCGCTCTAGTGACAAACCACCGCGGGCCAAATCCCAATTTTTCATTGTTTAAAAATACGTGCTCAGAACAGCGGTTTCAAAGTTCTCTGAACTTACGCAAGCACAAAGTCATCGTAGAGGGCAAAGCTGGATGTTGTGTGACCTGAAGAGATGGCAACCTCGATAACATTGTCCGCGCCTTTACTGTTTTCCACTGAAAGATATAAAGACATTTTTTAAGTGCTGTAACAAACCCCCGACTACATATTACTTACTTTACGTGTTTCAACTAAAAATTGATTCAATAGGATGACGTATGTTTACCACGTTGCGTCATAACGCGCAACAAAATCATTTTTGTCGCTTAATTATAAAGCTAGAGGGTTTTGATTTAGCTTCAGCAACAGGGAGCATATTCAAACCGTTGTTTTTTGTTAAGGATGCACATTTGGTTCTTTGNCAGGGTCGAGCTGCAAAACATGGGTATAGTGGAGTGGTTACCAACCGCTGAGGATTTTTTCCTCAGGGAAAATTTTTTTGAGTTATTGGGAGGAATTTCCACTTTATAGTTATTTTATTCATGGGCTAGTGGTTTGAAACTGTCTAGTAGGGGAGGAATGAAAAGTTCTAAAACAAGCAAACGAAAATGCATCAACAAAGGAAATCACCCACACCTATTCTTATGGTTCCCAATTTTTTGGTTCAATCCCTCATCTGCTTATTTAGGAACTTTTAAAGAGAAGTGTTATGACCCGTTCCGTTTTTTCACAGTGAAATATTGAAGANCCGGGTCGAGCTGCAAAACATGGGTATAGTGGAGTGGTTCCCAACCGCTGAGGATTTTTTCCTCAGGGAAAAAATTTTTGAGTTATGGGGAGGAATTTCCACTTTATAGTTATTTTATTCATGATAAGTATTTATTTCTTCTTAGACTAGTGGTTTCAAACTGTCTAGTAGGGGAGGAATGAAAAGTTCTAAAACAAGCAAACGGAAATGCATCAACAAAGGAAATCACCCACACGTATTCTTATGGTTCCCAATTTTTTTGGTTCAATCCCTCCTCTGCTTATTTAGGAACTTTTAAAGAGAAGTGTTATGACTCGTTCCGTTTTTTCACAGTGAAATATTGAAGAACATTACGACTCCCCTTCTCGCTTAGGATATGATGCCTTTACATTGCCCAAGTAGTTTTTGGCCCT
Organism: Phallusia fumigata; assembly: GCA_008931825.1. Taxonomy (NCBI): domain Eukaryota; kingdom Metazoa; phylum Chordata; class Ascidiacea; order Phlebobranchia; family Ascidiidae; genus Phallusia; species Phallusia fumigata. The sequence continues at coordinate 12,581 of QXVZ01000440.1, forward strand.
GTTGGCGCAAACTGTTTCGCAAATAGAGGTAGGACGCGAATGATTGAGTTGAAAATCATTTATTCTACATCGCGTCAACAGGTTAAGTAATCGCGGTCTGCAAATATTATAGGAACTGCACATAATCGCTGAACAGGTCCCCGACATGTTCCCTAACCGTTTTTACTTTCGAAGGTTTCCACCACTGTAGTCTGTGTACCAAATCCTATCCCGAAACTTCTTATAAACGGCCATGATGGCATATTTTCTATCCGTTGGTAGCCAGTTAATGATCATTAATGCACAATAAATCTTTTTAATGGCCCCAAATGTGTTTTACCGACTTAAATTTTTTCTCGGTGTCACGTGACTTACCGACGTCATGATGCCGCATCCAATAAACGGCACCGTCAATGTAATGTTGCCGCCCGATTCTGAACCAAAGCTGGAAGTGACGCAGTCGGGGTCAAGGAAGGTTAAATCGCTGATGCCAAGACCGGCCAGAAGGCAGCCAGGAATCGTCACCATCATCTGATTACCACATGTTGTAGTTGCTTCAACGGGATTGGCTAAAAAAACGTTTATTATTTCTGCTCATAGCAAGTTACAATATGCAAGCCATGGTAATTTCCTTGCCTATCTACATTTCATGTATTGTACAGTTAATCAAGAAATGTTCACAACATTTGTAATGAATATACTGGTCAAAATTTACCAATTCTAAAGGCTTAGGTTCTTATGTAAATATATTGATACAAACATGTAATTTACGAGCTACATTTACAGTGGGAAGATTTTAGCATTGAAAACAGTTGAAGGGGTCCATACATTAAAAGAGTCTAATATTTCGAAACATCTCGTCGATATACCACTATCCCTGACTTCCCAAAATTTGAGATTTTTTTCTTCCGCGTAATTTACTTCGACCTATGGTTCGGGTTTGGAGATTGTCTGCTCTAAAGCTTATTAATTATATGTGATCTATCAAAAAATCTCACGAATTCAAAAGTATCATTTGCACAACCCCCCTTGGCAAATTTTAGGCCGGCACGCTCGACCATCATCCTATAATTCAGCATGCCGGGAATTATTATGCAGAATAAACTAGTTGGATCAGGTTTGCTGTCTTATGAATCGCAAAAACGTCGAGTATGAGGAAAATAAAGACGCTTTTGGGAGGGTGGAGATTCTTACCCTCCAGCCGCCTTCCGACGCAAGAGCTTGTGTCAATTCTGCTCAGCAGGTTCGCCTTTGTTGCAGCAAGCCCTAGATCGTTGTCCTGGTCAACGTAGAAATAGTCAGGGCACGGATTTGCTGTCGAGTTCCCGCAGGCCACTTGCCTAAATAAAAAGTCAAATGACAAAGCTTAAGTGAGGGATGTCCACAGTGCCGCGAGCGACGAAATTTTCGTGTGGCTCGCGGCTGCGATTAAAAATTGTGTTGAACATGGCCCGCCAAAGTTTGGATTAAGCTTTTGGATCGAAGTGACTACTGACGCAAGACGAATCCCACTTGGATGATAAAATCGTTGCGTAGCCGTGGATTTGCTTACTATAATATTATGGTTAAAAACTTGGAAAAAAATGGCTCGCAACTGGCCCTCATGAAAAAATGGACATCCCGGGATTGAGTGAAAAAGAGCGACCACGACGAAACCAGCATACCTGTTGATCGCTTCGTTTCTTATTACAGCCTCCGGGTTTAAGGGATCGGCTCTGGTAGCCTGAGAAACGACCAGTATCTCATCCATGCCAGTCATGATGTCTTCCATTCTCACCATAACTTGTTCCAGGCTAATGTCTACCGCCTCCGAGATCAAAGCCAAGGCTACAAAGCAAAATGACAGTTGTGGGTGTACTTGGCCTCACAATAAGTGGTTTGCCAACAAAAAGTTTCTTTTACGAAACAGATCATGTTTGAAAGAACACGTTGAGTAAAAGAAATTCAAACTTTGTATAATTTGAAGCCCCTACAGATTATTTGTGAGACTTTAGGATGGTTAGTTCTCAAACTTTGCGTCGCAACGCCTGAGGGTGGCGTTCAAATCTTCTGTCATTTTCAACAGTTTGGCCTGTACTCCCTTTTGTTTTTCGTCAATAAAGGCAACTTAGATATTAAGCATCGTTATTAAAGTCGCCAGTGCGTCGAAAATCCATCCAACGTTTTCGAAGGCGTCGCACCAAAAAAAGATGAAGAAACACTGCCGTGAGGTATAGCTTATTTAGCCTGTTCCATTCGGTTTGCTGCTCCGGTAAAATATCTCTCATCGGAGAACACACACGTTTACGAACTCAACTCACCAACTCTTGTAGTGTCGGTCGGGTCGCGACGTATTCCGGGGCCCCGGTAAACGTGGTAATTTACGGGAGGGTTGTCCTCGATGTCTGCGCCGAGATAGAAAGTGTAATGCACCTCTCCACCACAGTCGGGTTGGGCCATTGCTCTGAGGGTGGCTGTGGTCGAGGAGAGATCCAAATCCGCGTAGCTGATTACGAATTCGGGTTATTGAGCGGCATGCTTTTTTAATTTTATCCTTGGGGGTGGAACAACGCATGAATGAGTTTTTCTTGTAATGAGTCCACCGTTGAGCTACCTGCCTAATTTCAATTTCTGATCTTATTTACTTGTTATTTTTATTTTTTCTAACTTTTTGAAGTTGACTTTAGTTTGGGTCAACCCATCGGGTCCACTGGCCTCGAGCAAAGCCAGTCAGTTTCTTGCTCGGGGAAACACCAGCGATCGGTAGAGAATCATAACCCTCAACCTTGCGAGCACAAGACGCTCCCGACAACCACTTGGCCTTCTTGGCATCCATTGGTCATACACGGAAAGACACGATATTTGATTTTTTTAAAAAGACCCCTTACTGGGAACGGCAGAGTTTGAAAGTTACTCTAATGCTTGGAAAAGCAAAACATGCGAGACAAAGCGATTTTTGCATCTACGCAGCTCTCCACTTAATGATTTGGAAAAGTCGCCGAAGCCGCAGCGGCGAGGACCTGCCGGTCACGTGACTTACTCGTTAATGTTGTTGTAGGTTTGCTGACTGGTGAAAAGTTGCACGCCGATACGCCACTGTGAACCAGCGTTTTCGGGAGCGAATAAGTCGATGATGTCAGCACAGTGGTCTCTCCAGTTCTGTAAGATGAAAACTCAAAATAAAATGGTAAGACCAAATCTTGGTAGATGTTTTCATTGAAAAAATTTTCTAGAACATCTTACCAGTGAATGACTTTGGTGGATGGTAAACAAACTTTTATAATTCTTTTATACTTGCCACACAGAAAAAGACGATTCTGATTTTAACCCGTACTTTTCAGTTTTACATGATTTTAATGGGTTGTTGAGGCGTTATTGGGTAAAAACTTTGTGATTCGCCGCATTAACTTGACANAAACCCTCTTTAAACTAATTCAAAACAACAATATTTCAGTTTCTGCTGCACCTGTGTTTCAACCGCACACAAACAGGTTAACCAAATCTACGTACATCTCATAACTATAAACGACATAGCTGTGTATAATGGCGAGAGTTTATTAATTTGAATTTAATTTATTTCGAGTCAAACTTTGCACCATTGGCTATAGCTGTGGTTCCCACCCTTTTTAATGTAACTCAACTGTAAAGTGGAAGCTCATCCACAGTGGGTAACTACTGGACTGTAGGTTTTGTTGCTCTCCATGAAATATATACATCAAATCTGAAAAAATCTCGTGTGCCTTAACACTTATAGTCGCCAGCTGGTGTAAAAACTTATGTCACCTACATTTTAATTTGTTCACAAAAGCCGCGAGACGATTAGAAGTAAAGCTTGTAAACGTTTCGCGGCTGGCTCGGCTGTCAACAATTAGAACAACACCAACTTAGCCGCACCAAAACACAGCTAGCATTCTAATCAGAGAAAACCTGTTACGAAATTTAAGTTGCCGAGCCAGTTGTTTTTGCTGCCAAAAAAGAAAACTAGTAGGAATTGGTTTACTGATTAGGTTTTGTTGCAAAACTGCTGTTGAGGAACTTGATCTCACATTCCATTGTCTGAAATAGTTTTGTGCTGTTCAAGCACATTGTTTGAGAATTGTGATGTTATGTAATTGTTGTTTGGGCATTATTGTGCTGTCATCAAATTGTTTAGGAATTATGATGTTATTTAACGTTGTTGAAAACAATGGCATGTCTGTCACCAGTTTTGCATGGCAGAAAACTTTTTCAAGGGATTTCGTGTACCGACAAACATTTGCCCGACAACTTTGCAAAACAAGTTAAAAATACAAAGAAATGTACTTAAGACTGTTTATTATTCGAACACTGATAGGGTGAAAAAATACCGAAAAGTGAATTAAAAACCAAAACACGATGGAAAATGGAACTTACAATTGTGCAAAGCAGGACAATAACAACAATAGCCTACATCAATCGGTAACCAATATTCTACCTACGTATTCTCTCAAAATAATACAAAATCGGTAATGTTTTAGCAAAAAAATAGGATGTGTTAGGCAAAGCGTAGATATATAGCGGCATTTTTACTATTTCTGTCTGTGGTCGCGGGGAGAGTTTAGATGATTTCTATGGCTTGACTAGAGGTCGGTAGAGGCGCCCGAGAGCGTCGTCTATGGTTCGTCGTTTGTAATCTTCCCATTCGAAAGATCCTTTCAAGTTTTTCAGAATATCGTGTTGCTTTGGGAAGGGCGGAAACTAATGAAACGAAAAATGAAATTGTTTTTTGAGTTTTATAAGTTGAATATCTGTTTTGTGACATGGAACAGTGTTCCGTAACCGGTATGCCGCAAAAGGATGATAGGTGTGCGCGCAGTGTACCTGTAATGTAACAAACTTTTTTATCTTAAACAGCTGGGCAATTCGCCAATCAAAACTCTTGCTACACTATGCCCATTGTTCATTTATCCTGTATGTATAACATAAAAAAATGTTTTGAAAGACCAGTAAAGGTAGGTTTGTGTGTTGTCATTCAGCATTCCTTGATAAATTACTAATATTTTGTTTTAGTTCAGATGTTGGCCATCGTGACGTTACTTATTCCTATTAGGTCAAGGTGTGCCGCCGAATTTGAAAGTTTTAATATAAATGTGACGTAAGTGAAAAAAGGCGAAGCACAAACATAGTTGAGCATTTTAACTAGAACATCTAAATAAACCAAACTTGTATAAAAGAAAGCGATATTAATCTGCGACATTATTTTATCAACAAAAACATTTTGTCATAATGTCACGGAAACTTTTTTGGTTCCATAAACAAAACCAATGTACTTTACCTTCATATTGATGAGGCTGTATACAGTCTCGTCAGCGTACTTCTGGAAAAACTTTTTGTTGATTTGAATCACTTCCGCGCCGCAACTGATTAAACTGACGCTGGCGCCGCGTTGTTCCTTTGGCAGGACCGCAAGGAATCCCTATGCGAGAATCAATAAAAATCACAGCCCCAAGGGGCACGGACGAACGTTGAAACGCATAATACCAAGATTAGCCCAAACTTTACAAACCGAATTTCGAAGAGCCACGATACAAGAATTTAAGAACTAATTTATTCACATACACACCGGCTATATACAACAAAAACCTAACTTAGTGTGTGGCGACGTTGCGAATACTCCAAAAATACCTTGCATATTTTATACAATAACACATGATTGTAAAAAAACACCAGTACAAAACGCCCATAAGTAGGGTTGTATAGTGGATGCTGCGTTACGGTTAAAGCGGGTTTTCGAACGAGCTTTGCGCAGTAAGGCGTGACGTATTATATAATTTTGTTTGAGAATGGTAGACTGGTCGTCAAAGGCTTTAAACGATTTTTAAAAGGTATTTCAGTTAGAGGGGCAACTTATTAATGTGTAGCTAGGAAAGAAAATCCCCAGTTTTGAAAAGGTTTCTAATATTGTATAGACCTCATCGGAAATTATTTCGAAGAACCACAAATTGGTTGTACAGTTTAAAGAAGCCCGCTTTTCACCAACTAAACACGAAAAAACGCAGTTTTGAGAACGCTATATTATACAAGAACATAAACTTACGAAGCTGTCTCCAGTACCGAGGACTTCCAGAGCAACATAGGCAGCTTGGTCAAGTTGTCGACCGTACAACGATGAGAGGAAGGGATAGTTGGCAAGATGAGGGGCTGTTTGCGCGCGAGCGGCGTCCTGTGTGGTATGAAGATATATCAGTGTTTCTTTAACCATGGGACATCAAGCGCTGACAAATTTAGACTTGGTCCTAAGCTATATAAATCCCCGATTCCCCGATTCCGGCTTCTGGTGCCAAAAAGTTAAGAAATATGCGTCTTTTAACGAAATGAAAACATATAAATCCTTTTTTATTATAATTAATGTAATAACAAAAAACTATTTTGAGCAAATATAAGACAACACATTGAGTTAAACAAAGTTTAATCTTGAATTTATTAAGGCCCATGCAGACTCCCAGGCCCTCTGTTTTTTTCAAATGGTTTCTGGTTGCAGAGAAGAAAGACTGAGAAACGCTAAGATATCATGAAAATATTTCAGGATTTGTAAACTTTGGGAGACCCCAGGACTTCTAAATGGTTTTACGTCTGTTTACAATTTAATGGTTATGCTTTTACAAAAGAAATGACGTTATACGGAACTTATCGATATAATACATGCCGAAATTTGAGAACAGCTGATTTTCAAAGCTAGATTAGCCAAGACTTATGTTTTTTTCGGTTTTGGGTGTCAAGCTTTTATGTAACAACGGAAGAAATACACCAACACTTACCCGTATCGCAGCTTGCACGGCTGGGTCGGGATTGTCGAAGGTTTGTGGGCGTGACAGGGGTGTGGTGAAGAAAGTGGATGACGGAGCTAAACCAGATCTCTCCTCGTCGCCGTCATCTACAAAGCACATTGATTAATAACCACACCCACTAAAAACATGGGGCCGTAAACAGATATTTGTGACATTTTTACACCATATTTACGTGTATGATGAGGTCACAAATTACGTTGCAACATCATTTGTCAAAGCCGATTACGAGACGACGCATATGTACAACAGCATTAACGAAGAAAGATTTGGATGTTCAAGTGTAGAGGCAAAAAACAAACAAACCCAAAATTAACTTTATTGAGTATTTGTTTTGACCACTTGAGGGGGCAGGCAGGGCTTGAGGTGAAGCAAATGAATAAACCGTAATGTGAAAATTTTAAAAGCAATATAAATTTCACTTATTTTGGTCTTTGTTTATTAAGTTGGCCATTTGATGGTGTTAGCATGGGAACCACCATGACTTAGGGGCCAAAGAACAAACCACAAAGGCCCAAACTAATGTTTATTAAAATTTCACCCCAATCGAACATAAATTGCTTGACTACCTATTTACCCACTGATGCGGTGAAAAGCCAAACGCTTACCTCCTAGCCTCGAAGCAGCCTGGACATTGTTGGTTTCGATTTCCTTGATGAGTTTCTCTCGAGCTTGCCTGGCCAGCAACTTCCGGATACGTACGGGATCGTCTTCGGGTTCGCGCGGTCTCAGACACTTCACCACTTTGCTTTGTCCGCTTTTCATGATGTAGACCCACTCGCACCGGGAACTGTCCTCGACAATCAGAGTTCCTGTGAAGTCACAAAGATAGGATTGTGCATAAATCGTGTACAACGGACACTAAATTCAGACGGTTTAGGTTTTAAAATGCTAACAACAACAGTTTAAAAATTAACATTTTAGGGGCCTGTGGGTGAACTGGGGCACCAAGTTCTCTTTTAATACCCATCTATCATGTGTAAAAATTTTAACTTTTTGATGTAGGGTCACATTTAAGGTTTAAGACGAAGACGTGAGCAGTTTTTACCAGTTGTTTTAACAAGCTTTCACCATTTTACTTTTCGCCTTTTAAAAAAATTTTGTTGCAAAATGCTTAAAAAATTGGATGCGCAAAGCGGACACGTAAAATTGATAAAATGGGGCATGTCTGGCAAATGTAGTAAACGTTCACTAGGTTTGACGTAAGGTTGCTAGACATCGGCGCAGTTTTCTCCGTTCAGAACAGTCCTCTCCGTTCAGAACAGTCCTCAATGAAATATTAATTACATGCAGAAAACACACGAAATTACCTGGTTTATAATTTTGCATCGTCCAAGACCCAGGGTTGTCAATCAGCTTCTGTATTGGCCAGTGATTGAAGACTGGATTTTTCTTGCATATTTCAAGACTGTTTAGATCCTTGTCGCCTTTCGCCAAACAAGTGTCCCTGTATTCCTGCAACAGAGAAGATTGTGATGTAACACAGACCAGCAAGTCGCGTGACAAAGTTTTCTCGCTATTTTTTTGCTGCTTAAAATAAGCCACAAAAAGAATGGTTGGAGTCGGAACAGACTCTGCCTGAGAGCCGCGGTGGAGATTACTGGTCCACACAACTTTTCCATTAGAGTAGTAAACGCGTAAACCAGCCACATTCAGCTGGCTATTGCGGAGAAGATAAGCACACGTGTAAAACATGTTTCAACTGATGATAACAACAGCGGGTCTTAAGATGTTTGCAATGTGATGTGTCCACTATACGTGCAATAGAAATCATGTTTTGGTAAATTTAATTTAAGTCAATAATTTGCTTTTGTTAGAAATTCGATTTGTTACCATCGCTTATCGGCAGGTGGCAACTTTATCGCCAATTAACTTTACCAATTAAGCTGGTATTACTGATAGTAGGTGCTGTACCCTTCAGCATCAACAAAGAGTCTTGTAATTGCCATTTCAAAACTGTCACGAGACTTTCGTTGGCGTATCCAGGAGTGGGGGAGGGGAGCTAGTATCCTCACCCCCTCCTAAATCTCTAAGTTGTATATTAGGGTAGGTCGGTGGCTCTTGAAAAACATCTCTGTACAAAAAGTAGCAGGGTACACGCAAAAATACTTGGCCCCCACCAAAATATTAGGCTGGCTGCACATTTGGTGACCGCCATCTTACTTACGTCGCCGTGTACGACGAACAGTTCAACATCGTCTTGGCTCATAACAGTCGCCGATCGCTTGTCGTCTGTGGCAAGCTCCTCTTCACCGAACTTGTCGCCTCTCTTCAGCAGAGTCGTAACCGTGTGTCCGTTCTCTTCCTCCTCGTTCGAAACCACTGCAAACGTCATTAGTTACGTCACCTATGATGCCACTATTAACAATGGCGCACTTTTTTAGGTAAAGGTCTACGCTTGGAAATCAACGAGTATAATCTTACTTTAGCTAACCACGAAAAATGCGCATCGGTGAACGTGTGATGAGGTCACAGTGTCATGACGTCACTTTCGCACAACTGACGAAAGTAAACTTACATGCGAAATCCTGAACGATTTCTATTGGGTGTCGTTCTACAGATGTTTATCTATCTGTCTAACGACGTCTCAACGCCATCAAAAAATAACCGGATGATAAATAGGTCAAGTATGTTGACATTTTGGCAATGGTTGTCGAGGACAAGTCTATTAACCATCGGACTTCCTAAACCTGTTGAACGAACGTTCTTACATCGGCCTGAAATGACGAAGTAGAAGCATGAGGATCTGTGCCCGTTCCTCAGAACGACTCTGTTCGCGTCGAAATCTTCCAGCCAAGCTTTCGAACATAATCTCCTCTGCACGTTGAGCGGATACCGAGCGAACAACTCCAACTTTTGCATACTTCTCATAATCTTGAGAACAATTAAACGGTTGTATAGCCCATAACTGCATATCCGAAAACAAAACAAAGGCTACAACAGAATAAAAAGATGGTTCGCATCAGAGTTGGATTGTAATTTGCTTACAATTTTACCTGATTACTTCTCAAATTACTTTTTCTGCAAAATACCTTTGCCACAGTTTTAATGCAGCATTTTGGGAACCATGGCTATACATTTTAGAAATATCGACTTGATTGTTCTGTCGTTGTGTAAAAACAATGAGTTAAAATCGAAAATTTTGTGACATTTAATTGTAATTTCCAATTAATTACATTTCTCAGAATAACTGTAATTGTAATTCATATTTTTAAGGACAGAGCAATTGTAAGTATAATGTAATTCAAAAATTTGTCAAAATAATTGTAATTGTAATTTGACTAAAATCATTGATCCAACTCTGGTTCGCAGGGCGCACTCCAGCGTAAGTTTAAAGTGCATGTGATTTAACCGTCGAAGCGTCGAATAATAACGAAAACTTGGTAATTATTACAACAATGACATGATCACAGTACCACACCACCGTATGGTTTGCAGGCTTGGCATAGAACTACATACGCCATAGGTAAATTAAGAAGTTGATAAAAACACTAGAACTTGTGGATAACGGATTAACGAATAAAAGTATTAAGCTCTAAAAGATTGGTTCAGTTTTAACATAATCAAATCAAAGAAGTGCAATGTTAAAAGGACAAACTATTAAGTTTTGGCCTTACATTGGAAATTTCCTCGGAAGTTCTCTCCTTTGGTTTCTTGCGGAGTAATTCTTTTATTTTAATCGGCATTTCGTCGTGATCCTTCGAAGCTCGACGGAACTTGCTCACATCGAATGTTAGTTCGGGATCGTCAGTGTTCAAATCTACGTGGTAACCCCAGTTTTAATCCCTCGCCAATTGTAGGGCATGCTTTTGAAATAGGAACAGGTTACTTCTGCAGTTATCACCACAGAACTTGGTGACGCCTGGTTTATGCTGGTTTAGTCCGGAGACCTTTCTCTTTATATCATGCTGTCAGCCAGTACCAAAAAATAAAAGATATAGATATGTCTTTTAATTATTTTTTTCAAATTGCCTTTTAATTTTTATTAATCTTCAAGTAATAAAAACTAAATTTTAATTTATAGGTAGACAACCAATTGAGTAAAAGAAGTTTTATTCTTGAGTTGTTGAGGCTCCAAACTATAGTTCATTTATTTGTACCCAAATCTGGCACTGGCAGCCATACTTCTGCGCATTATTACAAATACACTAACGTTGGTTGAAATGGGACGTATGAAATGTGAATATTTAATAAGCAAGTTTGACGATGACATCTGTGTTTGTTTCAACATTTGTAATACCGCGTATTACGTCCTCTACAAAGTTCTGTCTAGCCCGACTGACCTTTGCTTTTGGTGCTGTCCTGTTCTTTGCTGACGTCACTCTCGCGTAGGAGCGCCTCTTTTAACGCCACCCAGGAGTTTTGAGAAACCGAAAATGTCAAACTCCTTGGAGAAATAACAAAAATAGAGATGTAATTTTTTCACCAATTGTTCAGCGATAGACAAGACTTACTTTTTGCATGCGATGCAGACCATACAAAGGAGGCGAACCACTTTGGCCGCTCGTCGAAATCTCAAAAGCGGCTGAAATACAAATGACCTGTTTGCAAGTCAGTTTTTTACGAAACAAGCTGTTTTAATCTAACCACGTTTACTTGCTCATCAAAGAAAAAATTTCGTTTTTTTGTAAAATAAAACAAGACATAACCTGATGCATAAACTAGCCTACTATAATCTATCAGCTTTCGCACAAGAACAAACAATGGAACTTCAAGTTTACTGCAACAAACAGCCTTACCGGTATGCAAGTTACTTTCCTATCGATCAAGTTCGAGGGATTGTAGTTTCTTGCGAACATCGAAGCCCTTCGAGTGCCAGCTACTACGTTGTGGAATCTTGTCCTGGTCGGCGGTGAAACAGATGTGGCCCCGTGAACATTAGGAAAAGACCGACGCTGTACTTCATTATTGCCTGGGCACAAAAATCAGTCACTGATTAGGTCATTGTTACCGAGCCAAGTGCGATTGTCGAGTTGGCCCATTGTCACGCAGAGCACACATGCCTGTTGTGGTTGTGGAGTTTCAATGGCTTCAATGTTGGAACTGTAGGCGTGTTAACGATTGTGTGATTAATTGCGGGTTTCGAAGCGTTGAAAAGAGTTTCTCAACACTTACAAATGAAGGCACCCAAGCTACGTGCAGAAATTGTTGCTACCAACGTTTCTTAGGGTTTTTCGATGAAGATTAATGGTGTGGTAATTTTTCAAGCCTTTAGTTGGTGAAAAATACCGGTAAACCCACTTCAACATTTTAGATATATCGTAGGGATTCCCACAATGGCAACAGTACGGTTATTGGGTAAAATACCAAGAAACAAATGAACTCCCTTCTTCAGGGCTGTGTTTTGCACGCCAATTACTGTTCAGCATATTTAGGTTTTGTAAAAATATAAAAATGAAATACGATAATGCGTATGGAATAAGACACCCGTTTTAACAGTACTTTGCAAGTACCTGTGCAATTGTGGACAAACTTTAATCGCAAGTGCCCCCACGTTGGAAATTACTGGACAAAGGTGTATGTGGATTTAAAACAAATTAAATTTAGGCGGTCTGATTTCAAGCTGCGCAAAGGCTTCGATCTGTCATCTAATCCTAATGAATAGAATCCAGTTACACATGTTATTTACAACATCGAATACTGCAAGCCTAGGTCATACTGAGTATTACAGCTCGTAGTGTTGTGTGGGACGCAGGCTACTTGTAATTTTGTAGGTGTGGTACTGCTGTTTAAAAAATACCAAATATGAGATAAATTGCACATTATACACACTTTCAAATCCACCCATAACTATTATCCAAAAAATCTCCAGGGGACACAAACCTTTTAAGCCCGGCAACGCACTTGAAAACTGCCTTGCGTATAAGCGGGAGTACGTCAGGCTTGTTAGTACTTTGCAAAGCGGTTGGCATAACGCGCCGACTCAAAACAGAAACAAGTGGAGGTCGGTATTGTTTGAAAACGGGCGGGCGGAGGTGAGGGGGTTGTGAGGCAAAAGAAAGTGAAGTCGAGTGCGGGACACTTGGGCCACTTTTGTACACAAGTAGCCCCAGATAACGAAGTCGCGCTTATTATTGTTTAATTTATGATTTGTTTTGACGTGCTGTTATAAGAAAAATTGCGCTTACAGTTATAATTGAGTAGAGGGCAGAACTACTGTAGTCCCAGCAATCCAACAGAAAATAACTTTTCAAAACATGGAAAGCCTAACAAGATTTAAACGTCAGCTACTAACAGAATTTGTACCAGGATGTTAATTTATCATGACACACAAAGTAAATATTACCCTACGCCTGTGGTTCTCAAACACAACGCCATGGTGCGCGGTTTTAATTTTCCAATGGCGTCGGGCATGTTTCACAAATATAGTTCTTTATGCTTTTGGTGTAAATTTATACAACTTTGATAAAAAGCGTCTTTGTTAATTTTTTATCGGTGGTGCGTCGAAAGTCCAACTAATTTTTCCAAAGGCGTCGCATCGAAAAATGTTTGACAAACATGACATACAAAAGTAAAATAATAAACGCAACGACAAGGGAAGATCATCAACACACAGAAAAAAGGAAAATGGATCCCTGTTTTAGGACCTAAGCTGCAAAGAAACGAACCTTGTTTTGTACCGTCGTGGTCATCAGCTTTCAAATCACCCTGAGACAGACTGGCAGCAAACTTAACATGGCGAACTTTTTCTCCCTGCTTTGGTGAAACTTGTGGCTGTGTTATTTGCGGAATCGGCGACACCGCAGGCCGAGAGGGTGTATGCTGGTGATGTTGGCCGGCGAGACTGGCCATTTTTGACGGGTTAGGTGCGGTTTTGATTTTTAGTTACGTGGTTAGATCATGTCATTAAGTTATCACCAAAAACGTATTGTCAATAGAGTTTAGACCGTACAAGCACGCTATTGCATAGCTAAAGCGAGTTTTTTTCACTAGATTCGTCAAGTGAGCCTAACTAATTTTTGTTAAAATCGTCCTAAAAAGGTAGAAACATTTTTTGAAATCAATTTTTAAATCAGGCTTTGACCTAAATTTTCGCTTTTTCGGCATTTGTTTAAAAAACATCGGTTGACTGCACCAAATTCGTTTGTAAACCCGCTTTAAGTGCGTACTGTTTTTACTAGTATTACTAACATTGGTTGTTGAATGTGGCGACAGAAAAGCACGTTTGACGTTCATTATTCGCCTTGGACCGATACAACTTTGATGTCAAAGGCCCTAATCCCTGAATGGCATGTTTACGTAACGTCAACTGTAGAGTATCGACACTTTGATTAAGAACAGGCTCGGCAAAGTCAATAACCAACGCTAAGATGGGTGCTTGAGGACTTAACGTTGTGTCGATTTCAAGTGATAACATATGGCAACCGATGACAGCTTCAAACTGGTTATCACACACAATGACCGGGCTATACCAACGCCTAGCGGGGACCAAAACTTATATTGAACGTTTGAACAATGCGCAGTCGTTACAGTGGTACCAAAAATCGATACATCAGGTCATAAAAATACCAACATGTTTTCTTAGCAGTTATCTGCAGCCCAGCACCAACCGACGTACCTTAGATTTTACTGTGTAAGGTAACATACCTTTGACGTTCAAAGACGAACGACGATCGTTGGTTTTTTTCGCCGGTAGATTTAACTTTGCCATAATAACGGCACACACTTGGTCAATTAATCCTACTGGATTGCAGACCGCCAACTGTAACCAGAGCTAAAATCTCTAAAATCCAATTTCAAACTTCAAAGTCAGGTTACAAGCATAACTTGTCCGCTCCTCTGTCTGCGTCTTGCAAACTGTCGATGCCGTTCCACGCCCTTTTCACGTAGACATAACAACTCTTGAAAACACTTCACTCGAAAACAAATCCCAATAACACTGACTATTAGGTCTGCGCTAACACTCAAGGCGTTTGTAAGCCGGCTCAACCAATATATAAATAGCTTGGATGAAATATTATTGCAAGCTACTGTAAGATGCCCTGTCGTCTTGTACTAAAGCTAAACTTCGTTTACTTTAATAGAGCTGTGAAAAAGTAAATTTACTTGGTTAGAAATGGAATATTTTGCTGGTACGTCGTCGCATCGTTGAAACATATTAAATCAGTATGCTCCTAATCCCAATCGTGTAGGTAAACAACCACTCCCCCCTTCTACACCTCAACTTATACTGAACCACCTTATACAACGAAACTCGTATTGATCTGATTTAAAGGGTGTTTTTGTTGCCAGACCAACACTACAGTGAAACTGTCTCGCTACATTACAAATATCTGCTCATAAACCACCATTGTTACAAGACAATAATCGAATTCTAATTGTCGTACAACATGTCCTTGCCTGAAAAACACACCTCCTTTCAGTGCAATGTTATTTCATCTCTGTTCTATTCACATGCAGTGAAGCTAAGCTGTAAGACTGCCTGATTTAATTGTGTCCCTCCCTCTCTGGAGTCGGGTTACTTGGGCTGTCAATCATCCCGAGGTTTCTGGAATGCGCAATAGTTGTCGCTGGTTTAAAGCTACTTCGATAGCTGCTGAGTGCACTTAAGGTAAGGTATTGATTTGAATTTATTGCTATTTTAGGTCTTTTTTGTGATGATTGAAATGTGTGTATAGCATTTAAAATTGATCCTATGGTCCGTAAACATGCAGTGATGGTAATTCGTATTCCCCACGTTGTGTAAAAGTTAGCCTTTCTCCAAATCGTTTTGTGCCGATGGGACATGTTCGTTAACAGGTAAAATTTTGCACCAAATTAGGTACAAAGGCAATCAACGCAGCTCGTGCATTCCACAATCACTGCTGATTGTTGGGTGCTGCTGGTGCGTGGATAGGAAACAATTTGATTGTCAATCGAATTCCGCGTTTGTCATTAGGAAGGCTCGCTTTGTGATCTTATATTTGCGCAAATTCTAACTCAAAAGCGCCATCATGCGTTTGGAAAATTTAAAGAAAAACATGTATGTTTTGTGCTTTTTGTCACCACATCCACCATTGTCATAAATTATGACATAATTAACAAAATAACAAAATTCACAGAAAGTCCTTAAATTAAAATTCTGAAACAATTACAAACAAAGTATGTTAGCAGAACGTTCATATTGAAGATAAAACCTGCTTGTACGCGACTTGCTCAAAACAAAGCTTGCAAACTAAATGTGCAAAAAGCCCGGAATAAACCACAACAAAATGCCAGGTTTGAACATGTGCCGCCCTGTAGTAGGGACTGTCGGAGATTTTGCTACTGGCCACTTATTAATAACGAAACTACTGATTTTACTTCCTGACCCAACGACTGCTACCAGAAGGTCTTTGTTTCATGCCCCAGCAAGAAATAGGCAAATACTTGGGCAAAGTATACGACTGGCATTTTGTTTAGTATCAGAACCCCAAAATGGTGGCTAAAGTTATTAGCTGAAAGGTGTTTTTAAATGCTGATTTCACAACCTTTCTTGGTAACTTGCCGAGTGTTGCACAAACGAACAATCAGGTTTATATTGCGACAGTTTAAGAAGCCCGAAGATAAATCCCTACGTCTTATTAAACTAGACAGAAAGCTTTTAAAACGCCCAGCTGTTTACAGATTTATTAACAGTAGCTTAAAAAAGTGCTTGATTGTACATTAAACCAGAGAAAAAAGGAGAGAAAAATTTAGCCTGATAGCTCAAGTAATTAGTACTGCACCCTAAAGCTAGTTTAACTTAAGTACATGAACATGGTATAACTGCATTTCGTCATGTACTTCCTAAATTTCTAACGCTAATGCTGTTTCCAAGAAAGATATCTTTAAGATGATAATACATCTACTAACTTGCACCCACTGAAATTAAAACGCAGATAAAAACCGCAACATGCAACAATCTAGCTAGCACAGGAGCTGATTCAAACTCTTACTTTGAGGTTAGCCGACTGGGCCAGTGGTTACAGTCGATTTGCTGGTGTTCGATTTCAATTCAAACAATTAGAAAGCGCTAATGTTACCTCGCAACGCTTGTTATGGCTTTTAACGACCTCAATCCGACATGCTTTGAACAATTATCCCGGCGTGTTCTAGTCGTTCCTCGACATGTTTTGGGATCTGGTGAAAATGCAGTCCTAAAATTAACTTGGGTACAGATGTAAAATGCTTTGGAAACTAAACACGGTTCTGTTCATAATTCTTATCGTAGATATGCCTGCCCTAAATGCTTTTGTGCCTGGTACAAACCACATTGTATCACTAATAAAGACATACGTTATTCAACAATTTGAACAAACATATTTATAAGTTTCAACTGCTTTGTTTGATGAATTTTCGTGGAGCTTGTTTCTGCTGTAAATAAAACCTTAAAAATCTAAAAACGCATTTCAAATTCCAAGGCCTGCTTGGTAGTATTTCATACATGTATTGCATGTCCTTCGCTAAACCACATTGGAGTACGCATTATAGCTAGTTACACAGGCGCCGTATATTGTTTTGACGTTAATTAAATGCTGTTTTGGGGTCCTGGTTAAAAAATAATCTGATACAGCCATAGTTTTGGGATCGAACCTCACCGCACGGTTTTGTACAAAGCTTTCACGAAATGTCACCTGGCAGGGAGATAAATAATTACAAAGCAAACGTAGGAACAATATAGTCACATTGTTTAGGCCCCGTCAGGACTTAAATTAGTTTTGACAGAGGTTATGAATTCTGTTAACCTTATTGGAGGTTTGACTGAACATAACACAATTGACAGCAACTGCAAAGTGCTAGGAATGGGGTTTATTTTGTCCTACGCGTAACGCAAAAGTTTAAAAGAAAAGAAGCGGCACCGACAGCAGCGGGACAAAACACACTAGTTAGCCAAACTAAACTAAACAAAGATTTAGCACCAACAGTTTAGTACGTTTACAGTCGTTGAAATCGCATTTCACAAGTGTATGCTAACAACAGTCAGACAATACTAACTACAATGACTTTCAGCTTTGACCGAAATGCATGTCAATTTCAATTCCAATCCATTTTTTTAAGTTGGTTCTTGTGGTTTTAGGAAAAAAAATTGAAACGCAAAAGTACGTTTGTCGCGTTATTTGCATGCGTTGCAAGCCGTTAGATCTATCCATGTATGTGAAGCACATATCGTTACTGCAGCCAATTTTTTACGGCAAAAATCGCAGTGTTTTTTTGTTCATTTAACAGTAGTTGTAAAAAATTATATGCCAATGCATGGTGGAAAAAATGTGATCCACTAAAAAAAATTTTATATCCATCAAAATATGCTATCAACGATGCATAAGCATGCAAAACATCAAAAGTAACAATGTATGAAACTGTTAAATAAAACAAAGTAAAAACGGTAACTGCTTAACGGTTTTGGCATATGAACACTACAGTGTGGAAATTGTGCAAAGTTGACAACATTCAGTGGTAAAAAAGATTTGTGCAAAATCTTAACACAGTGTGGATAAAGAAATAAAAATTCCTGGAGGGTGCCTTAAAACTTTACATTGCTTGACATGGGTCTACCCGGGATATGCCCAAAACTGTTGCTTGGCAACTCAGGGACATTCAAGAAAGTTCCGGGATTTTGTCCCAAAAATGTTGACCATGGGTTTATGGTTTTCAATTTGAGAAAATTTGACATATTTTTTGTAACTACATTACTAACTTNAACGTTTTAGCCTTTTCCCAGTGAATATGCTTACTGTGAAAATCAAAGCAAATAAATTTTATGGGTAAATTGCACATGTTAATTTTTCACACACATAATAAAAAATGTGTAAAAATCTTATTATATTTATCCACAAGCAGATAATTTGTGAGATCAACCAAATATCTTTACATTTTATTTATTCATCTAGTTTCCAATTTTTAAAATGTTTTTTGTGGGTTTGCTTGTATATGTCTAATGTGTTTTGTACAAACATAGTTGATTTAAAGACTATTTTAAACCATTTCCTTGCATAAACACACCTGTGTCAATGACGACCTGTCCTCCTTGTTGAAATGGGTCGCCCTGTTCAACTGTGCTTTTCACAGCTCTCCAAACATTTGTGAAAAATCCAGCGAAAGCATTGCTTTTAATATGAGGGCTGTTAGTTCCTGTAAGCAAGCAAAGATTGACACTTTGTCCAAAACAACAAAATAAACTGTTTAATTCTGTCAAAAACATGACAATTGGTGCCTTGTTCGGCAATTATGTACATTAGGGACAACCAACATTGATTACCACCCCATTAAAAATTTAAAGATGTTTTCAGAAAAATGTAAATTTGGTTGGGACCAGAGCTATGTGGCCAACATGCTGTACAGTTTGACATTATTAGGCTGAAAATCATTACTTCAAATGGAAATACAAAAGCTTCCCATATCGTCCGTTAAACTGTTACTGACCATTTAAGGAAGGTTGTAAGGTGTTATGTAGTCCCAGTGTTCTGTGGATAATTCTCTTCGAGTCAGACAACATCTCATGTGGGCAGTTTGTTTCATCACAAAATGGTTGAATAAAGCGTGACGGGGCGCAGCTGATGAGAAGGATTTTCACATTGTGCTCCTGTGTAAAATAAGTTAGTTACCAGAAATTTTAGGTCAGATATACATGGTGAACTTTCTTTGAAAATATTGTAAACCATTTACGAATTAGTTAAGAATGTTCTGAGTTGACAATATCAAAACCTTTAACAGCTGGCATGGGTACCAATGATTACTGCACAGCAGCTTTTTTTACAGAAAACAAATCTGCATACTTTTAAATATCTTGGAAAGATTTTGGAGAAGTCTTCAACATATTCTTTGGTGATGTAATCCAGAAAATGCTGCAATACAATAGTATATAAATGCCTAGCAACTGAAAAATGTCAAACACATTGGCATATTTTCTTTCAAGTTTATGGTTTGATGCAGGAACCGTGGTCAACTGATCGCAATTGTATTTTAGACGTTTTCTCCCCTACAAACGACTTCATATTTGAGCATCTTTGACAACACACAGCAAAAGTATTTGAATTTAAAATCAAAAATACCCGCAAAAACACAATGATGCAGGTGTAACCTCTTCTTGCATCTCCAAGAGTGGTAGGTTGTCCCAATTTGTCTAACAAAACGCATTTATCAGCGTCCTCAATGTTGAAAAGCTTTTCAGGCATCCTTTCCATTTCTGAGACATCTGGCGGTTCCATTTTAATGAATAATTTAATTATAAAATGAGAAAAGTGCGGTTAAACTACATCATTTCGTTTTTTCGTCATGCATCGACATTTAAGACGTTAAAAGGCAAAAAAAATGAGATTGAACGTTTGAAAGGTTGAAGAACAGCAACTTTACGTGCATCAGCATAAACATCGTATACTGTTTGTTTCATTTTTTCCCGCTGTAATGATCATTTTTCTACCAAGCAGAAATAATAGTAAGTAACATAACTTTTGTTATGTGGAATAATTATCAAGCAAGTTTATACAAAATGTTTTTGCTTGATACATTTCCAACATTCAAATACATTTGGCGTTGCTGAAAAATACATTGCCAAACGGATGATTTTTATGTTTTTGTGTTTTTGTCATGGTCTGTCGAACAGTTGCTACGACTAAATAGCAGTGAAGCCACTTAAGTGTTTCATAAAGTGTTTAATCAATTTAAGGAACTTCGGTTAAACGTTGTTTAAACTTTCCGGAAGACACAATGTCCAGACGAAAATCAACTCCGCTTCAAGCTAAATCAATGTCAAATATAAGCTCTCTGAGGGCTGCCACAAAAGAAAAGGTGAAAGCAATTTTTTGGATGTCTTCTTCAAATTATTAAATAATAAATTCTTTGTTGTCAGACAACTCAAGAAATAAAATCTCTCATGAACAATCGCCACCAAGCAGTTTATCACAAATCAGCATTTACTGTGTCGGATCTAAATAACACAAGTGATGCAATTGCTTCTGCAACTGGTGAGTCATGTTTTCCCACAAAACCTTTTTTGTAATATTTTATTTAAAATCTTTCCTATTGTCTTAAAACGTTTAAAACAAGACAGAGTTTAAAAAATAGGTTGTATTGTTGTGTGCACAAAAACTTACTTCATGTTTGAAACCTTAAAAAATATTATTGAGAGTTTTACTAACTATTAAATTTCGCTGTATAATACCATTCTGCATTGCATCTGTTCCAGTTGTACAATTGCCTAAAATGACCGTTTTGTTTAAATAGATAATTGTACCATGTGTCGGATCTGCCAATCAACTGATGATTCTCTGGATAATCAACAAGTCACTCCGTGTAGTTGCTCAGGCTCACTGCAGTATGTTCATATGCAGTGTCTTCAACAATGGAGACAGACCAAGAAAATTACTGGTTTGCTTGATAGATTTGTTTGGATTATATTTTCTTGCTTTGAACTGGAATGTTGAAAGTTTTTTGTTCAGTTTTACAATCTGGAACATGTTAAAGTTAACTTATGGTTGCCAGAAACTGTGTTAAATATGGTAAATTACATACACAAGGGCTGCTACAACAATTACTCATTTAACACCTCCAGCTAAGAAAGAAAATTCCTTTGCATAAAGCTTTTGCTTATTCAGAAAGCTGTTTAGTGATAAAACAGCCACGTTTTTTACTTAGGTGGATAATCTGATCTCAATTTCACAGTTTTTTCTACTTTTGCAGGAGCTGATGTGAGTACATGTGAACTGTGCAAGCAACCTTACAATGTGCAACTACTGGGATCAACTGATGTACCAGAAGATAGGATAATGAAGGTAGTGAACTTAAGTTTTTATGAACACAAGACACATATATAACAAGTAGCTTAATTAAAAACATGTTTGCCAGGGGGCATGTACACTGAGAATATATTGTAGTGCATATATTGTTTAACAACCACTGTTGTCATCAACGTTTCGTCATTTTGCACTAATTGTGACAGCAGTGATTGTTGAAATGTTTGCATTGCATTGTATTGCATTCACTACATGCAAACTCTCTGCCACAGTCTGCGTGAAATATATGGTGAAAAATAAGATGCATATTTGCTTTCAAGATGCAAGAAGATTTGAAACAACTGGTTAAATCTGGCATTTACCTTATGTTACTGATGCGATCATGGAAAAGTGACCTTCAAAACGCACAAATAAGTTCTAGCCAACAGCTATCGCACCAACCACAATTATCATCAACCCAAAGCACAGGTTGGATTACAAGCAATTATCAAATTAGTGAGAAATAAGATATGCTGGTGAAATAATATGTTGTAACTTGTCGTAATAGATATTTGCTTGGTAAACAATCTGTTAATCAAAGCCATTTATTGAGTGAACTGATGTGTGGTGTATTGTTATTAATTTAAGTTAATTGTATGTAGTTGGAACAACAATTTAAAGGTTGACAGTAGGCCCTTGGTACAATAAACTGATCATTAAAAATATTTTCCCCTTTTTTATCCTACTTTAGTTTCACAAAGACAACCACTTTCTGTTCAGTCCGTCTCTCAACAAAAACCACAGCACCGCACCTTACGACTTCTTGAAACTGGTAACTACGTCAATTTTACACAACAGCTAAAAAATTCCCGAATGAGTTCTTAACCAGTGAGGCAGCCTTAATACTACACCTTTGTGGGAACTCAAATTCGAAGCAAACAAAAATTGTTAGTGTAGTATTCTGACTAATGTAAGCACACCCGCATTGCAGTCTGTATTGTATTGCTTTACAGGGGGTCACAACCAATCATATTTAGCTTGGCCATAGAAACAAAACACAACAACAGAACCAATAATGAATCAGACATGTGAGAGGCATTATGGTCGAATGCTTTCTTCAGGAAAACCCAAATAGAACACCACATACTACGTAACGGATACAATCTAAATTGAACCTTAGTACTTTCACTTTGAATGCCTTCAAAAAACAAACTATAAATATTTTGTGTCCAGGTTCCAGCAGCAGTGAAGATAATGATGAATATGTGTCAAGGCAATCTTTAAAAGACAGAGACGCAAGAAATAAAAGAAGACCGCGGAAAAATCATCAGTAGAACATGTTGCACAATCACATGTGGAAATTTACCTGCCTACATCGCACTAAGGCTATAATGTGCTGCCAAAACCTTGTGTTTCAGTGTATTTTACTGTGTCATGTTGTACCTGTGTAGGCGTTGTTAGCTTCAAATTGAATTGCCCTAAAAAGGTGAACTTGTTTAAACCCGTGTTCTTGGACAAATCGGCTACCTTGGTGTAGCTTCTGATAATAGGAGGTCTGTAATTTTACATATTAAATGTCAATCTGCCAAAATAAGCTTATTATGTTAATAAAGTTTGTATTGACAGATAAAGAAAAAGCAAAGGCATCGTAACATACATGTGAAATACATATTGTGCACCGGTTAAAGGGCGACACAATTTACTTTGGAAGAGAAAAAACAAGTCACCAAGTTGCACCTCAGATAACTTACCGATAGTATCTTTTTACGACGCAATAAATAGTTTCGTATTCGGTACTTCCCCGCACAATTTCCCGCGTAATCGAGAAAATGAACAAGATGGAAAAAAACAAACATTAGTGGAGTAACTTCCAAGTTTGTCTGCTTGCAAAATGCGATTCAGGGCAAAAGTAGTGAACATTGACTGCATTCATCATTTCACAAGTAAGGATTTTGCATTTCTTTTCGAAAAAAATATTCATTTTCTGACGATGTTAATTTTTTTAGATGTGGTCAACACAATTAGCAAGCTACTAAAGAAATGCACGTTGCGGTTGACCTTGGACAAAATGTATTTTATTCTTCCTGACCAAGTGTCTAATGGCGGGGTTAGCATGTGGTGCGAGTTGAAGCAGGTAGAGTACTGTGCTAATACTGGGGCAACTCTAAAATACGCAATCCACGCAATCTACGCAATCTTTTCCAATTTAAAGCACTTTAGGCAATTTAAATAGATTAGGAACAAAGCCCGGTTTAGTTTAACCCTATCAGGATAGGCACTCAGTATATGATGTTCAAGTTAGGCATGCATTCCATACAAAATAGACTGATCAAACGCAATTCAGGCAAATTGAGGTGTTTAAGCCTGGTATAATTTATAACGCAAATTGTGGAATGCCCAAGTGTGTGTAGCCTAGATTAGAGTTATCCTGCCTAACTTCTGTGTTCCAGATTGTGTTAAATTAAACCAGGCTGTGTGCCTCATCTACTCAACTTGGCTGGATTGCTTTAAATAAGAATAGATTGCGTAGATTGTGTGGATTGCGTAGATTGCGTAATTTAGAGTTGCCCCTAAAACTGTGTTTTGAACGTTTAGTTGTAACATGTCTGCCATAAGATGGGTCAGTGTTTAGCAGCTAGCGCGACTGCCTTGTGCTTGCAAGGTTGTGTGTTGTAATCCTGTCTCAGTTACATGTGTTAATTGAGCAAGAAACTTAGTAACATTGCTCTATCCCAGTTGAACCCGATGGATTGACCAAAATTGAAGTCACCAACTTTAAAAAATTAAAAAAAAGATCCAATGGAACTTCAATGAGGCAGGTAGCTCAATGGCGGACTCATTGTGAGCATATCATATTTAGGCATTGTTTTCTGTCCTAAGGATAAAATAGATCAACAAACTTCCACTTGATACATTTTTCTGCAGTTACTTGCCCTTGGAAATGACAGGATAGGGAAGTGACATGCGATTGGGATTATAACATCTGCAACAATTTGTGTTACATTTACAGAAGCTTTTAGTTCAGTAGAACATGGATCATTGTGATTTTTTTACTATCCCCAGGCCAACTTCTTTGATGAATACCAAATGGATGGAGTGTCCAAAGAACACAATGAAATTTACCTTGAAATTGTTGCTGAAAACATTTGCAGAGCACTCAAGTCGGCACAGAATGCAAAATCACTAAAAATCAAGTTGACTAAAAAGCAAACACCATGTCTGACGTTTGAAGTGGAACTGGTTTGTTATTTATTTTAGTGTAAATATGAAGTGGATACTTGTGTTTAGTACATAAGATAATGTGCAATAAAAAAGAGCAATAAAATTAAATCAATGAATTTAAATGGATTTTATCAGTATTCTTTTTTAACTAATGTTGTAATAAGTCTTAGTCATAGAACTCTACTATTCAAAAAATAAACACATAAATGCATCCTGGTAGTGTAGTGGTCACCACATTGACGGTGATCTTGGTAATTTATTATTTCCATGCTATAACCTGTGAAACCACATTTGTTTTGGTGTTTGTGGAGTTAACTTGTAAAGCCAACTGCAAAAAATCTGTTTTATCTTTTGTTTCATACCCCTGCATATGAACATGTGGCACAATGTATATACGTTGTTATTCTGACAGCCTTCCATTGCAAGCAGTTCTCGGTTAGTTACTCATGACATTCCAGTGTCTGTTATACCACGTCGGCTGTGGGGAGAATATGAGGAACAAGAGATGCCAGATTTTCATGTCAGCATTTGTATGCCACCTATGAAAACCGTGAGTAGGCTTAGGCTAATAAAGAGACATAACTTGGAAAACCAAACTGACAACTTTTTATTAGGTTTGCACATTTTCTTTGAAAGCTGATGTTTTTACCTTTGTTCAATGTTAGTTATAGCCTATCTGTTGAAAAAGCTGGGCTTTCAACCTTGCTTGGCGTACAGTGACATATTGGCATTAAAACAGCCACCAACACCATCAAGCAAACGTACTAACCGAAAAGATGTTTTA
Organism: Phallusia fumigata; assembly: GCA_008931825.1. Lineage (NCBI taxonomy): Eukaryota > Metazoa > Chordata > Ascidiacea > Phlebobranchia > Ascidiidae > Phallusia > Phallusia fumigata. Next base: position 37,996 of record QXVZ01000440.1, read on the forward strand.
AGGGGGCTATTTGTCAAATTTTCCCTATCAAATCCATTCTCCCTTGTTTACATTTAGTTGAAGAACATCGCAGAAAGGTTAAAGAACTTGAGTACGTATTTGACAATCGCAGCAAACCAAGATGGAGACATGACAATGAAGGTGGAAACAGAGCTGGTATCAGCCACAACAAGGTGATATGTTTTAAACTTGCTGGACTGCAGTAGTAAAACAAACTGCTATAACAAGTGTTTCGCATAAACATGTTAGACTTGCAACCCTGTGTTTCATGTCTGTGTACATCACTTTTTTGCCATCTACTTTCATAACAAATTCTGTCTGTAGACAAAATTCTAATTATTCAGCTAAATTTACCAAGCTGCAATATGAGGTTACTCTCATAACACTAAACATTAGTCACTGTTGTAATCATGTTTTGTTGTCAGATTTCAAAACCTGGAGGTGCCCCCTGTAACCAGCACTGACGGCCAATCACAAACACAATCAAAAGAATGGCCTCAAAATGAGTTTGCATCAGCCCGTGTTGACATTAGAAAGTTCCTACAGTTTCTGGCAGGCCAGCAAATAAATCCATACAAAGTCATCTGCAGTAAGTGTTTTTTGGACCATTGCCAAACAGTGATGTTTTGTGTGTGAACATAGATCAGGGGTTGACCCAGCATGGCAATTTACTGCTTTCGGTTTCTGCACTAAATCTGTACCAATCTGGTGCTCTTTGTAGCTCGTTGCATCAAAGAGGTCGCTTAATTTGGCTTAAAAATGTATTAGAATATGAACTCGTGCCAGGGGTTGCCAACCTCTGATAGGGATGTATGCAGTAAAATATAAGTTAACTTTCATTTTGTCCATTGCAGATATTGTTCACGAAACTGCCTTACATTTTTTCCTGATTCACGATGACATATCATTGCAATATTTCATACCTACAGTGGCGGTGTGATGAAAGTTTATCGTTTGCTTTCTTATTTCTGTGTTGTTCCCGCTAAATAAAATATTTTGTTTTTTTTACATTGTGTGCAAATTTGTAACTTTTTGTGCTAACTAATGCTTCTCAACAAAATAACTTTCTTTTGTAAATTTTTCTCTGTATCGGTAAGAACGAACAAGAACTGTAGTACATTACATACACTGTTGATTAGGAATGGGCAAAACCAATACCCAGTACCAAGCATTGCCAATTACATGATTGAAGATTGGCAGAGAATTAATAGTGATGCTTAGCATGCTCAGTGACTAAAAAACTCAAATTTTTAAACAATGTCAAAACTGGATGAATTTTGGACAGTTTGGAGGACATGTCAATATAGTACATTGCTGTGTTTACCCTTATCAAGCATTACATGATTGGAATTTTAACTTGTTTACCTCTTAGATAAGTTACAAGCAGGAAAAGAAATGTTTTAAGTATAACATAATGATATTCATGTTTTGTATAGCTTTACTTTTTATAAAGTGTAGCTTTATAAAACTTGGCCACCAGTAGTTAACACAGGGCAGCACAAAATTGACCCAAGTAAAAGATTGCAGTTTTGGCCCAGACCTTTTTGTAGACGTACGTTTCAATTATTACACTGAATGAAGAAGAAAAGTTTTGTACACTATGTACAACTTGAGAGAAATCATAGTTTATCAGAACAGACTTTACACATCCTTATCCAAGTCAAATTTTAACGACGTGTTTCTGAAACACAAGTACGAGAGGAACTTGTCCGTTTTCGNTCTGAAAGCTACAGCATATATAGATAATAGTTGTCCCACTTTACAGACCCTACACAAGTAAGCAAACAAAAATGTTTTTATTCGGAAAAGCGTGAATAACCGTAAGTGAACAAAATTGTAAACAAGGAAAAACGCGTCGGGTTTTCCTTTTCACACGTCAATCAAACAAATTGTCGCCACTTGTGGCGATAGCGGTTCAATATTTACTTCGCGTTTTCGTCACAAGTTATAATATTAAGAGAAATGTCAATTGCCTGCAAATTTAAACAAATTTTATATCCTGTTTCACTTGAAACGAATGTGGCGCCATCGCTGGTTTATAAGGAACCGAAATCACCTTCCAAATTCTAAGGTACAGTACATATTTTTTACTCAATTTCTCTGTTGTATTTCTTTGCATTATTTTTATATTACAGCGGCCCAACTAAACGTGTTGTCGGAGTACTGTGAAAGGATTCAATAGAAAAAAGCATGTAAAACGTTTTATCCACCAAAAAAGTAACCACTTTGGGCCAAATGTTTCGGCTTAAAACGCAAGTGCAAGGGGGGAACCTTGGACGTGTCATAAATTTACGATGGTTTTTAGTTTACAAAGTCACCTTGAAAAATCGATAACCTCAGTCGACACAGGATTATGTCCGTGACATCGTGTCATATTTACCCGCAACGCGAACCACCTTTTATTTTGCGACGTCACTAAGAGACAGGCGGCTCCTGGTGCCACCCGTGGGCCCCAAGGCCCGTTCTTCGCCATCATTAATAATTAATGGCCAATCAAAGATGAGAGCTTATCCCGAAATCGAAAACCTATCTGAGAATCTGAAAAAAGCTTTGATTTGGCGATGTCGTCGCTTGTTGACGAGTTTTCGTTATGTTGGATCTACATTTGCAAGTGTAACTATAGTCAGAACAATTAAGGTGTGTTTTAAATAGAAAACAGTTGGACTTTCAGGTAGGCTTGAGACTTATAGAGGTAATTGGCAGTTTACGCGATATCGAAAATCTATTATTTCAGTTTGCAATCAAAGATAACGACGTCATGGCAAATTGATAGCAAATCACTTTTTGTGCATGCTGGAAAATAAAAAATAAAGTTTCGTCAAGGACTAATTGGAATAGTTTAAAATTAATTTCGTCTGCGCCTTCTGAGCTAGTTTAATCTGAAATTTAAACCCCTGAATGAAAATACGAATAATAGCACGAACCTTTGCTGCTTCTACAGAAATAGAAACGCGGTGGATCAGAGTTAAAAATTTCAAAATTCTTATCTGTAGTTTGAAACGCTGCGTAGATTAAGTCTTTCATAAAATCGCAGTTATTTGACATTCAAATCGGGATTGTTTAACGTTGATAGAATTGTGACAATTGTTTTTCTTACTACAAAAACTTTGCAGCATAGCATAACTTTGGCTTTTATTCTGTTACTCAATTTTTGGCATACCTCGGGTTCTCTAGAATCTAATAAATTGAATTCCTTTACTGTCGGTCGCCATTGATGTTTTAAATTCTACGAATTGATGGATTCAGTTTTCAATAACATTTAAACCTTAATCAATGCGCATCGCTTGCGTGGTATAAATTTGCAGCAAAAATGTCACTCAGCGCATATCAAAGAGCAGCAGTTACGTCATCTCCACCGGGAAATCTGTTCCGCAAAGCTAAAGGCAAAATAAACAATGCAAGGACGACAGGTATTAACCTCTCGCGGTAGACGCTGATATCAATTTCCAATCGCGCCCCCAAGTGGTCCCCGGGGACCTCGATGTCCGGTGAAGTCTTAATTGACAGTAAACCGGGAACGCTACGTCGTTTTTCGCTAATCGAAGAGGTAACAGCAAGTAAACTGGTGTTGCTTCTCGTGCAAGATTGACACCACGGGCCCAGAAACCTTGTAATTTTTGCAGTGATAGCCAACGTATGGAATAGCGTCTTGTTTATATCTTTAGAGAGTTTAGTGGAGATTTCAGGTTACAGAGATTACGGTTCAAATTGTTAATTGTTCAAATATACATTGTTCAAATTGAGTGATTTTAAATTGTAGCTTCAAAGTCAAATAAGTTGTTTTTAAAGAGACAGCCCATATATGGAGTATCATCTTGGTGGAAGCTTGTTTACAACTTTAAATAGCTCAATTTAGCTTTCAGGTTACGGAGATAGGCTTAACTTTGGTAATTGTGCACAGATTGTAACTTAAAAAATCTAATACCGTTGGACATCCAGGTTTATTGTAAAGTGACGTTCTGGGTGCAAGGTCTTTTTGGTTAAACAACTTGTTTTGTCATGGTTAATTCATTTTTTGTAATTGTTGTTGTTGTTCATTGTTTTAAATACACGCTAAATGAGCCCGCTTAGTTGATCTTTGAGGAAGATTATAACTGCATTTTTTGATAAGCTATACGTTTTCTTTCATTAAAGTTAACACGGTTCTACCTATGTGCCTACAGGAAAGATCTATCAATTCTAGGCATCATTGTTACATTCGGGATGTTAAATTCAAAGTTATTTCTTTGCTTTACTTTGATACTTTTGTTTAGTACAAACGTATTGTCAAGGGCAGCGACGTTACTCAATCAAAAAGGTAAGAAATCATACTCGTATAAGGAAATCTGCTGCGGTAGAGTGTACAAGAAACGTTTCGTGAAGGTTACATGTGGTACAATGTTGCAGTTCTTATTCGGTCCAAAGTGATCGATAGATTAACAGTTATTTAAAGGTTTACACCAGGTTCGTGCTTTGCACTAATTGCGGAGCATTTAGACTTGATACTCCATATTCTGTACGCAATTGTGTATCTTAAAATAGAGGTTTTTGAAAACAAAAGGACATAAAAAAACGATTTTTACCTCAGAGTCGCTCTTTGTCTATATAAGCACAAAATATTTTTTTGAGTGGATACAAAATTTTACTTCATTACCAACATGTCAGGTTTTCCCAAGCCCTACGCTGCATGTAGTTTTTGACATATGCCACATTTTACCCGCTTGTCTGCCAAACAATTAAACGTCAACGAAAA
>QXVZ01000442.1:0-15249 GCA_008931825.1 Phallusia fumigata
CCACTTGCGAACTTGACGAGCGAGGTGTATTGAGTGCTTCGTTTCGTGCTGGTTACCGACACTTTGTACTCAATGTAAAAGCATTCTTGTGGACAGTTGCATTCGGAAACACTGAATATTTCTGTAACAATTACCCGCTGTTAAATTGCGCTAACAGCTGTTTTATATGATTCCCTATTGTGTTTTATATGATTCCCTAAGTGCAGCATTTGGCGGTTGCTGCGTCTTTTTGATTCGGCTGCAGCATAGTCTTACACTGTGTAGCTCATTTTGTTGAGCGCCAGCTCTACGTAGGGTTGTGTCGTAGGTTCAAATCCCATCAAAGGCTGTATTCTCTATACCATGTGTCTTGCTGCACGGGAATACCTGGTAGTTCGGCTCTGATTGGGTTTCAAGTTTATCTTGCAATAGCCTTTCGCGAAGATGGACAAATAGGCACAAGATGTGAATTTTTCGAGGCCCACTTTTATTAGCACTAAAGTTTCGATTAGCACTAAACCGAGATTGATTCTCCACCAAAACAACTTTAAATGGGAATTAAGCTCTGCTGGAATTAAGACAATTATTAATTTTAAGCGTTGTGGTTTAAACAGACGAGGATATTTAATGAATTGCTAAGCAAATCCATCAGAAAAAAGTAAGTTAGCATCAATTAGGCAGGCTTATATGTATTTGTTTCTTTCTTAATTTTTTTTTGCAAAACCAAATTCTTTAAGAATATGAGCCAATATGATTGTTACCTTTTGATTGGTTTTGATACATTTCCAAAGTTTTCTGCAAGCAAGCGAAGACTTGCGCAAAATTGCACATTGGTTCACTGCCAGGTTGATAGAAATAACGACATCCACAACTTTTCGCTGTGAAGTTTGCCTCACACTCGTTCAAGCAACTTCTACGCGTGTAGCGATCGTAACTTGCCAGTTTCACCTCTCCACATTGACCATGAGGCGGCGGCTGGATAAAACAGTTTATACTTTATCTACGCTCGGATAAGGATAGGGAAGGGACCAATTCTTCCCCATCTCTGAAAAAGCCAATTAGTTTCATATGTAACATTTGTCGAACTAATGGTGTTTGGCAACAGTTTTTTTACCAGCAGTGTTATTTCCTTTCTTGACAGAACAGCGTCAGTGACAACGTCAGGCAGGAGGGAAAACCCCCGGTCCCGTAACGTTGTGACGTGGCTGTCTGCTGGATCAATGGAAACTCGAAATCCGTTGTAAAACATGTAAGGTCCAACTGTCCATTCCGATTCATCTTGATTCAATACCACATCCAATCCAGCGCCCAGACCTTTATCAATAATACCGGATTATTATACAAAGTACAAATGCAAATTTGGACGATCGCTGCTCAAATCACGTTTTATTTCTTTTTTGTATTTATGTTTAGTCGAAATAAATGACTTTCTATCTTAGCATTGTTTTGGGTTTTCTTTGTGCTTCGTGCCTATGTCCAGAAAACTCAATTACGAGCATATTGCACTTCAGTATTTTTTCCTAACTTGGTACTTGGCTCCTAGCCCACACAACCTTTTAAAGCATACAAATCTCTGATTGAACACCTTCAAAGGTAAACTGCAGCTGTTATAATCACATTTAACCCTAAAATTAAGGTATTTTTGTAGTTATTTTGGCAACTTAAAACAAACCCTAAATGCGTTCCCGAAGTACAGGTTTCACAAAACGTTTTTTGATAGTGTTTCGTAAAGCTATAATATGCTGCATTGGATGCATGTCTGTCATTACCCATAGCGGTTTGTTCCAAGGTTCTTGATTCATTTGACCCAAATCGCATACAAATCCCCATGTCTGTCGTTGCGTTGCCCAATATGTCACTTTGACATTGTTTGGAGTGAAACAGGCACCTGGAAATAAGTTATATTGGACTTTAACAAACAACAAAAATTTTAAGGACCTTCTATCATTATGGTGGTATCTGTTGGACGAAAGTAAAGTATTCAAAAAAAGAATAAAATAGGTTTAATTTTGTGTGTCATAATTTGTATCTCGACACCTAGATTCTCTTGATTCTGGTTCGAAAACAGAGAAATGAGTATACGTAGGTTAACAAAACATCGAAATGGGTCAATTAAGTATTTAATTTCAGGTCGCTCTATATGAAATATTAATTCAAGAAGAATTTCCTCACCAGTCCGGTGTAGTTCTGTATGACGTCCTTTTCATAAACTCCATTCCGTCAAGCTGTTCGTAATCGCTAATGTTGATTTCTTGGATTGGTTTTGTTGGTACAGGAAGAGGAAACATGTTTTCCAGTAACAGTTCTTCCTTTCGAGATAATTTGCTTTTTCTGTACGNAAGTACTTTTAATGTTTAGAGTCGTATTTTTATTAAAAGGTCGGTTCAGCAGATTCGTTTGACGGATCTTTGCTTTTGATTTAAATTTTTAAATGCGTTTAATTCCAAACATTTGTTGATAAACTTCAAAACAACTATTGGAACTTAAGATTGGTGAAACGATTTAGCATTATAGTTCAAGTCATATTAACTAAATCGGTGTGTATTAATTAAAGCATATGTTTTGTCGCAGTTTTGACCGACATTTTGCTCAAATCTGAATTTTGATCAGACATGAGCAAACGACTTTGGTTAAGGTTAAAAACATCATTTCATTACAACAGTGACGGAAAGGTAAAATAAGCTTGAATGTGAATAAAAATATCTAAATAGTTTCGAGTTGAGTTTCTAATTAGTGGTACAACAACACTAATATAAACTGTTTTAACTTACTGGTAGATATTGTAGGGACAGATGATCACGGCGGGAAAGGCGCTCGATGGTTCGTATTTTGTCTTACTTCTCATAACGGTTGGATACTCGAAATAGTCATTTACGCTTCTGCACATGATGTAGATGCAGTAAGACATTCCGCCCAAGATAAAACACAGCCAAATCAGTCTGTATAACACATATATTACTTTTAAATCATTGTACTGGGTTTGCAGAAAATGAAAAACCACTACGTTGAGCTTATCATTTTGTTTTACCTCCTCAAAATGTTGGAATCACTTCGAAAAACGTATCTCAAACCATGCATCGTTGTGCTGTCTGTAAACCTTAATGTAGCGATCCATAGAGCGATTGTCTTTTTTTCTAGTCTTTCTTTTTCCTCCTGGTTGTCTGCTGATGTTTTGGTTTTGCCTGACGTTTGGTTTTGTGGCTCCGACAGTTTCATATTCTGTAAGGTCGTTTTGGTTTCACAACTCAAATCGTACTGAGGCAATCTCCAGTTATTTGTCCCACCCCTTACTTTAATTTGTCATGACCTAGTCGGATAAAAACGTTAGCCATACGTAGCGGTTTTCGGTATATCAGTGCAAAAAAACATTAAAATATTTTTTTGATAAAGCACTTCGATATTGCAAAAACTTGACGTAATTACGCCATCTACCCCTCGCTGTATCGCTGGTGTCAAAAATATAGGTTAAATGCGGAAGCCCAGAAGAATTCTTATATCTGCTTGATTTTTATTTGTTTTACCCGAGCATTGGTTAAAAATCGTCGTAAGTAACTCTACCGCTACGATCTCGGATTTAGATCATCAAAAACGCTAATTAGCAGAAACTTGCGCTCGTTCGTGTAAGATCTGTGCTGTACTATAGCAACTCAATGTTTTCCTGAACCAACACCCCAACAACAAGCAAAAGAAACGGACTGACCAACAAAGCGCCGGTCGATCTGGTTTTCTATCAAGCTACGAAATCTTGCGAAACCTATTTGTCAATTGTCATGAAGGATCTGCTAGGTGATTTGCGTTAAAATCAGTTGCTGAGTACAAATAACGAACAATAATAAAGAACAAACAGATATGATCAATACTAGTCAAGCCCACAATACCTTGGCTGTAATCAAATGTCAACAATCAAACGTAAATATCATACAATGTCAGGTTTTGTGAGTGGGCAGTGAACAACATCACTATTGTTTGGTATTTGGACATAGTGATCATTTGACATGGACATGCGCCTAAAACGTAAATTGAGTAAAGTTTCTACATTTTTGGCAATAAATTTAAAGAAGCTACTTTATTAACATTGAGCTCAGGGCGGTTTAAGTCTAAAATCATATGGGACCGTGTTTCAGCGGAAGCTCGCCGGCCGCAAACATAAATTAGGTTTACCGGTGTCGCAATAAGATTTATGCAAATTGCGGCGATCGAACATAAAATTACGCAACTTTTAATAATGTTAACTGAAGCTGAGGCCTAACTACATCATTCTTATAGGCTACCTAGTATTAAATTGCTACCTAGGAGATTTTGAATCTGAATATTAAAGCAAACTAAACAAGAATATTTGAGAAGCTTAAAAATTTAATGTGGTTTAAGGTGTTACACGGAAATTTCATTTTGCGGAACGCATACCGTCTGCCGGCTAGTAGCGTTTGAAGTAACAAATTTAAACAACATGAAAAGGACAAGACATTTCCAATCTGTGAGCGTATCAAATGAAATCCCAGCAGATTGACTTTAAATATTTCTTATGAACTGTCAATGTTTGGAACAGGTCTAAAACAGTTCTTGGTCAATCATGTCGTCAAAAAGGTCGTTTAGTTCTTTGCTTGCACTCGCATCTGAAACATTTCGACGATACATCAGTTGATCGTAGTCAATTGATAACATCAGAAGTTAAAAACGCACCTCCCCATTTTTTTCGACGTCGTCTGTGTTTGTGACAATCAAGACATGGACCCACGATGATCTCACAGCTAAGCAGAAGCAGACCAAGCACTATCAATGCAATAGTAAGATTTTTCATTCTAAACAACACAAATATTACTTTACTGAAGGTAAAGATTTGAAAATGATGGAACATTACTTCGTTGCAATACTGTCAGATTAAAAATAACATACAAATGTTTTGAAATTGTTTTTTACTGACACTCCCAATAACGGTTTCAAAAATGTTACAAGGAAAAGTGGGAACAGTTACATAATGAAATTTTTGACAAAAATTGTCGTTTTATCTGATGCTTGCATTAGTTTATTACCTTTCAAGTTTTTCTTGTTTTCAGTATTACCCAAATAAGTTTTTTGTCATTATTAGTAAGTTATATCTTGTAAAGCTTACCTTGTTTTCAGTATTAACCAAAACAGCTTTGTCATAAAAAACGACTTTGCGCACTGACTATGATACCCATATGCTGATCCATATGTTACACCCAAGAAACATACGCGGACATTAATTGCATCCTGTTTATCACAAATTCGTTTTTCCTTACAGCAAGATAACGCAAAGGTTTTTAACATACACATGTCGCCATTTTACCAGCCAAACCTTACTTTAGTGAATAGTATTTATTATTACAAACTGTGTTACAATGGGCAGCTAAAAAAATGAGTGAGACCTATTGAAATATAATGTCATAATTTTATTCACATGGCAAAAAACAACAGTGATTGCAATCGAGTTCGTAAAATAATTGTCATTCAAGTTTGTAACTGATTGTAATCAAAAGAGGTTAAGTTTACGTTGCATACATGATTTTCTATTCATAATGCATAAACACGTTGCTTTTCATTGCTACATAAATCCACATTCAAAAGATCATAATAGTTTTTTTTTCAAAGTTTGCGAAAGCATTTTAGTGCCCAGGATTTTTTATTGAGCAATAGTTATTGGTGCAAATCGGTTTCACAAGTTATTCCCCAATGTAGAGACAGATTCATAATGACTGTTGCATTTACAGGGTTTTTGAACACATGAAATTATTCAATTTTACAGTTGTATATGTAGCAATGATGAGATTGCAGACAATGTTTCGGGTATTGATTGAGGCTTGTCTTACTAAAGTGCAATCACCCATACAAAAAATAGTCGTTGAACGGCCTCTNTAAATCCACATCCAAAAGATAACAACAGTTTTTTTTCAAAGTTTGCGAAAGCATTTTAGTGCCCAGCATTTTTTATTGAGCAATAGTTATTGGTGCAAATCGGTTTCACAAGTTATTCCCCAATGTAGAGACAGATTCATAATGACTGTTGCATTTACAGGGTTTTTGAACACATGAAATTATTCAATTTTACAGTTGTATATGTAGCAATGATGAGATTGCAGACAATGTTTCGGGTATTGATTGAGGCTTGTCTTACTAAAGTGCAATCACCCATACAAAAAATAGTCGTTGAACGGCCTCTAATTTGAGAACTTTTTGTATTGTAACGTCAGCTTGCGATGTACCTAATAATAAAAGTTTCGGAAACTAGCGTGCCACTGAAGGAGCTAATATTGCTTAAAACTTACACTTTTGCAACTTTATTTTTTGATAAAATTAAACTCTTTCAAATAAAACTAGCTTGTGAAATGTGTCATCATTACGGCCGACACATGAAGTTGTATCAAAAAAACATTTTTAATGTTTCTTTGGGGTGAGGGGAGATGTATTCGTTAAAATTTTGGTAATACACATGGCATTAAATTTTCAGTGAAACAGAAAACTTGTTTACCAAGATTGGATATGAGTGTTTGAGTGTTGCGAAAAAAGTGTTGCTTTACTTATGTGGCTGGTGTCGCAAACGTCACAAAACAAAACAAATTACAAAAAACAAACAAAAATAAAACAAAACCTAAATTTGTGTTCTTAGACCAATATTACTGGGTNTAAATCCACATTCAAAAGATCATAATAGTTTTTTTTTCAAAGTTTGCGAAAGCATTTTAGTGCCCAGGATATTTTATTGAGCAATAGTTATTGGTGCAAAGTGGTTTTACAAGTTATTCCCCAATGTAGAGACAGATTCATAATGACTGTCGCATTTACAGCGTTTTTGAACACATGAAATTATTCAATTTTACAGTTGTAGTAGCAATGATGAAATTACAGACAATGTTTCGGGTATTAATTGTGGCTTGTCTTACTAAAGCGCAATCAACCATACAAAAAATAGTCGTTGAACGGCCTCTAATTTGAGAACTTTTTGTATTGTAACGTCAGCTTGCGATGTACCTAATAATAAAGGTTTCGGAAACTTGTGTGCAACTGGAGGAGCTAATATTGCTTAAAACTTACACTTTTGCAACTTTATTCTTTGATAAAATTAAACTCTTTCAAATAAAACCAGCTTGTGTAATGCGTCATCATTACGGCCGACACATGAAGTTGTATCAAAATAAACATTTTTAATGTTTCTTTGGGGTGGGGGGAGATGTAGTCGTTAAAATTTTGGAAATATACATGGCATTAAATTTTCAGAGAAACAGAAAACTTTTTTACCAAGGTTGGCTATGAGTGATTGAGTTCTGCAAAGAAAGTGTTGCTTTACTTATGCGTGGCTGGTATCGCAAACATCACAAAACAAAACAAATTACAAAAAACAAACAAAAATAAAACAAAACCGAAATTTGTGTTCTTAGACCAATATTACTGGGTAACTTCATGAATTTGATTTCTTCGTCTTTTTCTTGCAGCATACCACCTCAAAACCCAAACCCAAACCATTTCGAAACTGAAGTCCACGAATTCAAACATGGTGGCAAAGCTGCATAAAAATACACTTTTATTAAATTGTCTATTTTTGTTAATTAAAAAAAATCGAAAAAAATTTACCTAGCACCAAGAAAAAGTCCCCCTGCTCCACCAACATCACACATTAACCTTTCAAAACTGTACACAGCTGTTTCCGTCAATTCCATATATTCCAGATCAGTAAAGTATAGCCTCAATTGCATCGCGTTGCTGTATTAGAACAACTGTGTGGTAATGTTTGAAACGATTTCCCCAGAAAACTTGTTCGTTTAATTACCACAACAAAAATTTGGAAGGTTACGCAGTTTTTTTTGCAACGAAAAAAATTTCAAATCAAACTTTGACTTTACTAGTCATAAATAATCGAACGTTTTATTCGTGAAATTGATGTGTTTGACAAATCAGGACCACACAATTAATAACCAACAATAGTTTGATCAAAAGAGGGGACAAAATATTAATGTAAAAACAGAAAACAAATCCTTTATATGCGCAAACCGAAATTTGCTACAAAGAAAAGTTGAGTTTGAAACAGCTTTATACTTGATATCCAGGTTGATTAATTGCAGCATTATGTCCTTGTACCCCTGTGTAGGAGCTGTGTGGGTTATGTGCAAATCGTACTCGACCTTACTGCATTCTTGTGGACAGTTGCATTTCGTGTTGTCAAAAAGTTCTGCATAAATACCAAACACGTTTTCTAGTTATTGTTGATTGGCTTTGTCTTTTAACGATCGAGGAATACTGGGGTAAGTCTGTTTCCGTGCTAGCTTTTAAGGTCCTTTGTTCAAACATCAAATAAAAAGCGGGATTTAAAATAAAAGTTGGAAGGCGAAAACACGCACTAAAATGCTCATTTGCATGTTGACTGTCAAAACATGAAAAACACCGGTTATTGAAGCAGTGCATTTGAAGATATAAATTTCTCCACCCACCTGTATCGTTTGCAAATGGATCTAAAAGGGTGTTGCTGCAAGACTGAAGCTGCGACAACGAGCAGAATTTGGCGTCACCAGGCATGTAGATATATCGGCAACCACATGTTTTCACAGTAAAGCGGGTTTCACACTCCAACAAACATTTTTCCAATGAATACTCGTCAAAGTATTCTAACTTTGATTCTCCGCATTGTCCGTATGGCTTGGACTGCAAATAAAATTTGTTTTTAGCATGTTTTACCATTCAACTAATAATTTATTTTCATGTACATTTGCGCGGCGTCATAAATTAGTATCCCTGGCCGCGGGTTGTGCACCCCTGTGTTTGAACTATACTTTGCAGATAGTTTAATTTTACATGCAATTTCAAAAAACAAGTAGAAAAATGCGCTTTGTTGATCTCAATCGCTAATTATTCTTTTTTTCTTGTTTAAAACATGGTTACATATGACTTTTGATTGATTGTAAAAACTAATAGTTGTTTTCGCCGCAGTGATAATGGAAGAGCTTGCAGGTAAATGGTTACTGGGTGATTGCAACTCTTAATATCATATAACGGCTATAATGGGCTGCCCATAAAGAGGGAATAATCTACTAAATTTACACTTTAACAGCACCTACAAGAAATCCATATTTTCTTTTGTGAATAATCACATCTGTGCCATATCCAGGTAACAAAGAGAAACCCTTGTCACGAAGATAAGATATGGTTGTTCCAGGTGGGTGAACAGCTATTCGATAACCGTCGTAAACCATATGAGGTCCATACGTCCACTCATCATCAAAAACTGCATCGGAAAAATCAAAACCACCCGCTTGTCCTGATAAATTATGCAAAAATAAAAATACACCGGTTGTACCAAACAAAATAGTGGGTAAATGAATTACTGCAAAAATTATTTGCCTGCTGTATTTTGATATCTGTATTCGGGGGTGACAGAAGGGTCGAATAGGTGGCAAATCCCGTAGTCGGTTATGGTTTCTGTAAACAGACGTTTCTCGCATGGTCTTCCTTTATACGCACAACTGTGACAATATGAGAACATAGGTTGTGATATCTTTATAGCTGCTGAGGTCTGAACTCGAAATGCGCAAGGCAAGAAGGGTAATTCACTCCAAACAGGAAGTTTTCATCAAGAATCACTTTAAGGGCAGGTTCAGATAATAATACAATAGTTCGTAAACTTTGATTTGCTAACAGATTGATGTAAGGTTTTTTTCACAAATACGTTGCAATGAACGTTAATTTTCTGCCCAAAGTGTTAAGATATGGTTCAGGACTTATAAATAGAAATTACCAAAGTAGTGACTTGAGACGAGTTTAGTCTCTTGCAGTTATCACAACGCCACTAAAAAAATCATTTTTTTTAAAATCTTAACAAGTGTTGGTGACTTCCAAATGTCGCGGAAAGCGCGAAAATTGCCAAAATTGAACGAATGTGAAATATGAAAGCGAATATCATACTAGTCGGTGTGAATGTCGTGACTAGCGTTCCGATAAAATTCCAACATATCCATGTCATCAAATTCACTTAGATTAACTGAATGATAATCGAATGGAATGAAGTAGCCACCATAGAGTTTTCCTAAAGCCTTTTCTTGACGTTCAGTGATTCCACTTTTTCTTATGAGTAAAAAAGTGATGATAAAAAAGGTCAAAAAATCTTCGAATTCCCGTTAGCAGTAACAGGCAAGTTTTTGTTGGTGAGCCACAAAAACATTTTGCTCTTACTAACTGCCGATAATTTTGCTGTTAATATTAAACATACACGTCAGCAGGCGCATTAGGATTATCTCAGTAAGCTGGAGCCAAATTTAAAATTACCTCCGAAAAGTTATTCAAGTAAGGCACGCATTTTTTTCATCAAGAGTATTAATCAAGCACTTTTTGGCGTTTTTGTACAAGCGGGAATTAAGGACATTTTTGTGATTTCGCTTGCCGCAACAGTTTTTGAGCCACGTGCAACCAGCGGGTTGTAGGCACGTCCCTTCTCTTTCTTTGTTTGCAAAACATCACTTCCATGCCTATATGTCATCTAGTGTTGACAAAACAGTTTTGCCAATATTAACAAGTTAAATTATAAAAATGTTGCATGCGTTTTTTAGAAAAAATTGCCAATATTAACAAGTTAAATTATAAAAATGTTGCATGCGTTTTTTAGAAAATTGAAAAAATTGTAAAAGCGGTGTTACCTGAATACGTTGTAAGGGCATATGGTAACTGCTGGAAACTCACTCTTTTGTTCATATTTTCTCATCACGCGTGTGATTGTCGGGTACGAGAGAAAAGCGATCCAGCTTTGATAAAGGATGTACGAGCAATAACTCATTCCTGCGAGAACCACACATGTCCAAACAAGCCTGCAAAATACTTTGCAAGTGATATGCATAATACCTGACTGAGCCCATACATGCGTGGTCTGAGCAATGACCCATTTTTTGCCTTGTAAGTTTCAATCTTGCTTTTATCTTAATCCTTTTTTCAAAGGAACGTAAAAATGTACAAAATCCAAAAAAGATAACCTTCTTATGTAGTGTGCATCCCTCATAAACACATATCTTAGCCCATGCATTGTGACGCTATCAGTAAATCGGTGAGCCATAAGAGAAACTGCGAGATCAGCAGCATCTTTTGCATCACCGAGCTTTGCCTTGTCCATCCACTCTTCAGGGTCAGGTTGTTTTTCATCCTCATTTTCCAGGTCAAATATTTTCATTTTTTACTTAGTTATTTTGAATTTGCGTTACTGTATCTAGAAAAAACTAAAATGTACATGCAGTGTTTTCAAAACCGAAATTTTTGTCACAGTAAAACATCCACTTTCCTTTAGGTGTAAGGTAACTCAAACAGCTAGTTTACACATTGGGATACCAGTTTTAAAATAGTAAGCACCAAACATTTAAAAATTTTCTACAAAATGTCAACGGTAAGCATTCTAAACAAAATGTTTGTTGTGACAAGACTAGAAGACAAGTTATGTGTTGGAAAGGTTTGTTGTAGAGTTCTTTTGTTGTGTCTGATTTAATATGGACTTGATTCGCTCCTGCAGGGTTTGTTGGGGTGTCTGTGACTTTTTCTTTCCTTGTTTTGTTTTGCGTCGAAACCTAGAAATCCAGAGCAACTCTCCGAAGAAATCAACAAATTCGAAACATGTGACAAAGCTGAAAGAAACCGATTTCTTTGGTCAAAAATCGTTCTACCGACGTGGTTTAAATTCGCATTGGCAACTGCGTATGTTTCTATTTGGCCTGCTATCCAAAAATTTTTTTATCCTGTAAAACGTTTCAACCTTTTTTAGGTGAAACCCAAGTAAAATTATTTTCAAATATTTCGGCCAATGAAACATACCGTAACGTCACTGGACAAAATGGCTGCCCTACAAAGGTTCTTGTTTTTTAAGATTGGCTACCAGAGAACGCTTGCCGTAGTCTTAAACAAGTAGGATTGGTATCGCTACCATTCGAGCTACTTTACCTGCATCCGAGAAATAAACCGGCCGCTCCTCCAATATCACATATCAGTTTTTCCACAGAGTAAATCGCAACCTGCTCTATTTCGGTGTATTCGAAGTCCTGGTAGTAAACGCGCAGTTGCATTCCTTTACTAAATGAAAAAGGGTCTTAAAATCGACAGCTTTATTTGGACAAAACACTTTTTTTCACCTAAAATCCAAGTTTAAATACTTCATTAGGATGTCTGTCCAACCCTTGCTTGGTGCTGTATGGATGACCTCCAATTCAAAATCAATGAAAGTACATTCCTGTGGGCAATGGCATTTCGTCTGGTCAAATATTTCTGTCAACACACTTAACCGTTTACACATCAAGAACTTGTTACAGAGCTTAATTTATCACCAAGAACTTGCTTGAATCGTTTCCGAACGCGTCGTGTAGCTGGAACACACATTTATGATATTTTGAAAGCGGACATATTGGGGCATCTCCCGGCATGTAGAAGTACTTGCATCCGCACTGCGCCACCGTGTGGTTGGTTTCACATTCAAGCAAACAGTTTTCCCTCGAGTAGGATTCATAAAAAGCCAGGTCGGCCCGTCCACACTGTCCGTGCGGTGGAGGCTGTAAGATAAAAAGTTGTAGGTCTTAAGTAAAACTTCCGGTAGAACACAGGGACACATGGACATGCAGTTGTAAAGACAAAACAGACGTCAGTATATCAATTTGATCTAACCAGGATTGTTATATGTTTCCGCTTTAAAGTAACTTCTGTGTTGTAGCCAGGTATAAGTGAGAATCCTTTGTCGCGTAAATAATGCACTCTTGTTCCAGGGGCATGAACAGTGACACGAAAACCATCGTAAGTAAAGAAAGGCCCAAGTGTCCATTCCGATTCATTTACAATCTCGGCGAAATCAAATCCGCCAACTTGACCTGCAAGAATTATTTTGCTAATATATGAATTTAATGTAACTGCCATCTAGGGTTGCCAACCGTCCTTTATTTCAAAGGACAATCCTTTATTTAGCTCTATTTGTCCTTGTCCTTTATTGAGATTTGAAATACCACTTTTTTGTCCTTTATTTTAAAATTTGACTTGTTAAATTACTGAACTGCGACTTGAAGGACCAAGACAAATTAAGCATATTATGCAACAAGGTAGTGATGACGCCTTTACAAAATCAAGCCGTAATTTGTTATGAAAGATTTCAATGTGAGAAAACTTGTAACAGTATAGTGCCATTATTTTATGTCATCATCAGATCGAAATATTAGTTGAAAGTGTGTTTTCGAGACGTGATAAAATATCACTCAAGTTTTTGTATCCTTTATTAAAGCGTAACAAAGTTGGCAACCCTACTGCCATCGCACATTTATCACAAAATTATATTCGGTAAAACCCTCTTGATTGACATATAGTTTTTTCTTTTGTAGAAAATTTGTCTTAGCCTGTGCTTTGCTAAAATTATTTTTCTAAACGCTCTGGAGTCTAACTTTTACGCTCTGGAGTCTGACTGTTACGCGGTGGGCTGCAATTAATGAACTGTGTCATCGTGTGATCTTAGTTTAGTTGCGGTAAAGGCATATAAGCTTGGAGAAGGCAATTAAAGCGCATGATTGCTGTAGTTTCTAAAAGAGCTTGCGCTGGAGAGTTCAAAGTTGAATTGATAATTAAACACCAATGCTTTTGGATTAAACTGGTGATTGTTGGCCATTGAGTATCACCACTGTATTTTTAGTGAATCTTTAATTTTGATTCATTTTGTAGCTCGACTTTGGTTTAGGTTGGCCAAAAGTTAATTAGTGGGTTCCGGTTGCAGTTCTTTACTGGGTTTTAAACCGGTTCGAGCTCTTGCCTGCTACAGAGGACGCTTGGTCACCCTGGATCAGTGCCATAATTATATACATTGCATAAATCGCCCACAGTAAAATTCATGTGTAACCCAGAGCATGCTGTTTTTACCTATTGTGGTTTGTGCTTTAAGTTTTGTATTCTCACTTGCGTCAAAAACTCGGCAGAATCCGTAGTCAGTTAAATGTGTATGAAGCACATTCTTTCCACATAGATTTCCCTTGTACAGGCAACTTAAAAAAAAATAATGTTACAAAACAGTATTGCATACAAAACAAATTATTAAAAAAGTACTAAATTACATGAAAAACTTCACTACAACCCATGACAAAGTATTATTAGAAGCATGGTGTGGTTAGTTTTTTATGCCCAATCATTTACTTACTAGTTGGTGGGATATTTGAAGGTGGTGTTGCGAAGAAATTCCAGAAAGTTTAAATTCTCAAATTCACTGAGATTTACTCGATTTTCGGTCAGTGGAAAATAATAGTCCGCAAAAACTTGATGAACAGCGTTAATTTGGCGAGGTGTCATTGCGCTTCGCCTGAAAACAAAAATTAGAAGAATGCTGATGTGATATTTTGTGATTAACGTGATTAAACGTTTCGTATTTGTTATCATACTGACCAGAAAATGTACAAAAGCACTATAGTAAAGGCAACGTTTCCCTACAATCTTACGCCAGGTCTGCAAGATGCGTTATATCGTATCATATGGCGTGGCTAGAATATCTAGCCTGCGGTGGGATTCGAACCCACGACAGGATGATAAGGTATAATGCCTCTTGTAGGCCTTGCGTACTATGATTCGTTTATGAGACTGCCGTTTTCGTTGGTTCGCATAAAAGCTTCAGGGCAGATCCCAGTACCAAATATGCGTTCACATTTGAATGCAATGGCCGATCTGACAATCCCTACTAGAAGCTGACATATGTGCACCATACAGTGCGCAGCGGCGTCTGTGGTTTGACTTTCAGCATGCCGTGCCTGCGTAGCTCAGTTGGTAGGGTGCCAGCCCCGGATAGGCTGTCGTCGGTTCGAATACCAACGCAGGCTAGATTTTTCTAGCCAACTCTTGCTCACTGGAAATGCTTGGAAGGTCGACTATGATAAAATGTTTTGCCAAGACTCCGTGACACCGGCGGATGGCCACCAAAAACCCTTTTGGGAAACAGAGGACTTATAATTACAAGCTTTTGTACTGTAAATTGGAAACAATTTTCTCTTTGGCATATGGATTCATAATTTGAAAAAATTATAGGGGGCGCTTACTGAAAGACGTTGTACGGGCAAATTGTAACCGCCGGAAACTCGCTTCTGGCTTCAAAGACAGTTTTGATTCTGAGTGTGGTGGGATATGTGTAGTAAGATTTGAAGCTTTGAAAAATGATGTAACTACAATATCCAAGACCACCCAACACCACGCATGTCCACACAAGTCTGAAAAAACACAAAATCAAATCACCAATAAAAAAGGCAATTTACAATCGTTTTTTCTTTCGTTTTTAATCGTTTTAAC
>QXVZ01000449.1:0-19174 GCA_008931825.1 Phallusia fumigata
ACAGGTTTAAAAACGTTAAAAATGCATAAAACGGGATTCCTACCAACTTCGTGAAGTCAAGCGTGGCGGGTTCTTCAAATCCAAATACACAAACTCTTGAATAGAGTTGATTAGTTTAAAATAAAAACTTTGCGACGCTTAACTACAAGCAAGTTCAGGTTTTTTGTCAAGTTTCGATTTGTTGGCATTGGAAATCGACCTTAAAGTTGTTCCAACCTTACTTACTTGGCGTGTATGTAACTTGTAGACTGCCCTGTGTTCACCACGTGCACCCGTTCTGTTGTTCGTTTCAATTGCCTTTTCCGGTATCGACCATTCGCGGTTTTTTATTTGTTCGTACATGTACGTGACGACGTGATCCCAAAACTTGTACAGTCACCATCCAAGAAGTAAAATGCGAATGACGTCACAAGGTTGACGTAATTAATTACCACGGATAACTTTGGCTAGATCACATTATCCACCTCCAGATACGATTACTATGTCATTTTTTATTGTTTAATTCAATCTGTTTTTACCCTTGACTCCACTGTCTCGCTGCTATATACACACACCTTCACCTTATATCCACACTCTTATAAACCAGGAACTTCTTGCCACGACCGCAATGAAGGGAACGTACAAGTTACAGCAACTTGCTACCGGTTGAAGTTTTTGTTTCTTTGTCGTTTTACGCAGCCACCTTTCCTTGCTTCGCCCTTTACGCTTAGTTGCATAGTTTTTAATATTTCGTGGTCTGTACATAGGACAGTAGTAACATGTACTGGTGTGTCGACATCACGGCTTTACTGTCACACGGTTTCGCGATAGACTAGTTTCCATTTTGGCACCACCTGGCGGCCAAAGTTTGTCACATGTGCCGTAACTTTCTGACAACATTTTTCTAAACTAATTTTAAAACATCGCCACCCTTACAAAGAATTTTCGAAATCTAAAAACGAAATTATCGTAACGGTAAGTTTGAGTAAAAGTGCATCAAAACTGTTACTTATCCTACACACGTCAAAAAAGTTGTCATTTTTTTTCCCGCTGTCATTCCCTTGTAAATTTGTCTCATGTCTGTAGCATCATATTGACAATCAGTGAATCTTACACCGAGCGTGAATTCCAATTTATTTGTCGTGCTTATATCGTGCTGTGAGTTAAAGTCGTATCACTCTTCAGTCTCTTATTTGGGCTCAAACAGTGCCTTGATTGTTTGAACTCTCACCACGCGGTCTCTCGTTTTTCGGTCGCACCTTTTTCACTAATACACAATATATTGGTTGAAATTCTTGGTAAGTGCATAAACTCCATGGAAGTTTTGGATGAAGTTACAGTAAACCTCGGATTCAATGGGACACAATACTACTAAACACTATTGTAGTCTCTGACGGGATCGCAAAGTTACCCGGATTAGGCTCCGGTTTATTGAAAGACATTTGCTTCAAGCCTAACCACTCAATATCCTACAAATCATCGGACTAATATGAACATTGACTGTTGGCGGTTAGTCAGCCGATGGAAAACGATGTTGCATCTTACAATGTTGTAAAACGCAGACTGTAAATCATAACTGCAACGTAGTGTAGTGTACCAATGCATTGAGGANTACAAGTGCAGTGATTTATGTAACTTCAAAAAATAAACCTGAACCTATAACTGCTTGTTAACCCAAATATAACAAACATTTTTGTGTGTTTGGTGAAAAATGGACATGCAGAATTAATTCTCTACAATCTACGGGATATTGACTATGTGACTTTTACAAATGTAAAGTTATCTGTAAATTTGACTTTTGCCATACAATCAAGTTTCCATTATTTTTCTAGGAAATGTTTGTGCAACTGTTGTGTTTGAGTGTTTAACTAGCAAACTACATTTGTCTACATTTTAATGCAGCTGTAGGTTTGTGGGAATGTGAGCAAATTGGATTAGCATGGCACTGGGCTATGCACGAATTAGACAGGCCTTTACTACTCTACCTCTCAACTACTTGCACATGAATACACATTATCAGGCTATTAGAAAACAAGGCAACACCAAAGTCTTTTACCAACAACAAATCAGTTTACTGTACCATGGTGCAACGAAATGGGTACACTCTTACACTCCTATACTGGTTACTGAAACAATGTCTAATACACAGTGGTTTTCTGATGCAACTGCCAGCAAGGAAGAGTTTTTCCCATACAAATCAAATACCGCACTCAACAAGCTGTCCACACTCGAAAACCAGACTATTTTTATGACGGAAGACACCACGAAAAACACTGTTGTGCCATTATTGAGTGCTTATGGAACTAAAAAGCAACATACTACTTCAGAAATTGATCGTATTCACTCCATTTTGTCAAACTTTGACAAAAAACTTGCTATTGAAAGTTGTCTACTTATGCATAAAGAGCTTAGTTCTGATTCCAACTATTTACAAAACATTAGTTCAACCAACATTAACAATGATACACCTCAAGAGCAGAGCGGTGAATATTGATTTATGACATATTTGTAATTCTTTCACCTACGGTGGTTCAAATTATGTTTTGGGTTTCTTGTAGAGTATTCCAAAAGTATATGTTTTAATTCTGTAACAAAGGCTCTGGAAATTTCATGTTTAATAAATAGTTTGCATTGCATGAAAATGGTACCTTCACCAATATTTTCTATAATACAGTTTGTATATTTTTTAGACAAACAACCAGCTGATGATCCATTGCAAAAATTTTATGTTTTGCATGAAAAATTACAAAGCGAGGTAATTAAACAGCCTTTCTAATAGTATATTAGTAGGTTGTGTTGAATCCAACTAGTAATTTTTTATTACTTCAATTTTTAGATTCCTATGTTTTTGAGCAATCATAATCGGTGGCATGACTTCAATGATTACACAAGCGACATTCATTTGCATGTCACTCTTAAGAAATCTTCATTTAAACTCAAGTAGGTCATTGCAGTTTAGCACTTAGATCAGAGCTGCCCAATTCCTGGGCACTTCTAAATTTGTTTTACATTACTTATATCTGCTTAAGTATTTTTGCCATAAAAATACACTAAAATTATACCAGTTGTTTCTGTTATAGGTGTGCAAACTTGCATACTTCAGTGTTTTTTTCTGAAACCATTAACTAACATACTTTATTGGCAGGGGATTATGGCAATATAAGAGGATTGTTTCAAGTTTTCGCCGCATGTGTTCCTGGTACTTGTGTCAGGCCAACCTGGAACTTTTAAGCATATCTAAAAACGAAGAGCAGAAAACGATTGAGGCTCGTTGGAGAGTGGTCGGGTGGTCACCACTGGCAATGCTCAGCACATTTGTGTTAAAAATGCCCTCAAATCCGAAGTAGGCAACTTGGTGACTAAAATTTTTGTTCATATTTTTATATCATACCTAGTGTTTTTATGCACCAAGACACTTTAATGATGTATTAAAAATATTTTTGTCAAACAAATCCTGCTTTGCAGATACCTTGATTTTGTGTCAACATTACATGTTAATGACGATGGAAAAATTTTCCGACATGACGTTACAAAGGTACTACATCAGATGTTAAAAAGGGTACTGTGTAAGCTTTCCTAAAATGATAAAAATTTCCTCAATTGCAGATGAGGCGCGTTCAGGATGGTCTTACAATCCGCTCTAAATTGGAAGTACTGAAGTCTAGAAGCATTCGTGCACCTGCATTTATGAATCGAATAACACCACATCTTACCAAGCCAAACAAGACAGTTTTCGGATCAAAACAATGTCCTTTGTAGTACGTAGGGGGGACCAGCTGCACTACAGTGCATTAAACTTTAGAAAACGAGTCACTTAAAGCTCATTACTTGAAAAAAACTGTTAATATTGATTGTCTTTTTTGTTTTACAATTTATCTTTATGTCCATAATTAACTAAACTAATCACACTTATAAACGGTTTCAATAAAGTGACATGTTGTGGTTTTCAAATGCAAATGTTATCCATGATATGAATCTTGCACTACCACTGCTTTTAAGTTCAAAATGAGTTTTGAGGCGTTTTTGTATGCCATAAAAATGACAAGCTTGGTTTCTCTTGCAGTGCCCTTACTGTTTACCAGCCCTTCCTGTTGCTAATCGTGCTTGCAATTATCATACGTTACGTTTCCGCTTTTTAAATACAATTATTTTGCGCAAACTTACCAAAGATGTGTGTGGGAAAAGATGTTCGGATTTTTAACAGACGCGGTACATGATGAATTGACGAGGCAGTTACAAAACTTACTTTACTGGAACAAAATTATTAATCTGTTTAATCCTTTTAACCAAGTAAGTAAATACAATGTTTCAAACCCCTTTAAAAAAGTGGAATAAAAGGTACATTATCGAAATGTCAAATTCATAAGGTATTTTATTATTGCCTGAATGTGTAGAGTTAGTGTCACAGGAGGGAAAGCACCCTGAATCGTCGTTGTTTGAAATCAGTGCGTGTCCTACTGTCCTGTTCGCGTAGGTTTTTTTTTGCAAATTATTCGCAAACGAAGTGGTTAAAACCTAAGGATGGACGGTAGACATGTAGGGCGTAAATTTCATCAATCCAAAGTTGCCATTTTTCTTGCTTACTGTATCAGTTTCGTCGGCTTGCTGATTTTCGCCAAGGTAAGTTGACGACTTTGAAAAATTTAAATTTATATACTTGTGCACAACTTTAACCCAGCTGCAAGCAGCACCTTTCTGTGCTGTATAATTTCATATACCTTGAACTGAAAATTGTAAGGTATGCTTAAAATAAACATGACACTGATGCAAATAAGTTATCTGTGTATTAGTATGATATTTGATTATTTGCAAGAGATTGCCGACTGCTTAAATTAACGTAAATTCTTCTTACACATAACTGGGTTTTTTTGGCCTTTTTAAGCTTGTGCTTTCATATTGACCGCCAAGTTAACCGAGTGGTTGGCACAACTGCTTTGTGGTAGCAAGTATGTGAATACTGTTTCTGTCTCAACCACTTGCATTTATCGGAAAAAGAAACCAATTTTGCTGGGTTGAACCAAATTGAAGTCACCAACTTCCGAAAAAATAAAAAAAATATTTATTGGAACTGCAATGATGCATGTAGCTCAAATAGACTCATTTGAGCATATTGCAGGTGCTATTTGGCGCAAGGATAAAATGAACCAAGTGAAAACCCACCATTCTGATTGAAANATTTATTGGAACTGCAATGATGCATGTAGCTCAAATAGACTCATTTGAGCATATTGCAGGTGCTATTTGGCGCAAGGATAAAATGAACCAAGTGAAAACCCACCATTCTGATTGAAACTTTCACTCAGTGTTGGCCCTTTAAAAGCAGTTTAACTTTAAACATAATGATAAACAGGGAATTTCGACACAGTTAATTTCAACATGGAAATCTTTTCATCATTTCATGTCAAATAGTTTTTGTGGATCCTTTTTAACTTTAATAACCCAAGAAAAAAATTCCTGGGCTATCGTCCATGTTTTGGCATACGCTATAAGCAAAACTGAATTTTCAAGCCTACATTTTTGTGATGTTAAAGGGCTTCTTCCCTATGAAAGCAGCTGGGAGAGGAAAGTCTGGCCTAGAGAACATTCCATCTGCACCACTAAACCAGGATGTGTTGATACAGCTTATCAAGGAAGATTTCATCACACAAAAGCATCTATCGAATGGTTTGTAAAATACATGTAAGGACAATATTGACGATCAGTGGAAATTTTAATTTTTATTTTAGAGAAGCCAGTGGTTCAAATTGCCAAACCCTACACAAAACTTGTGCTGCTGGTGATAGATGCTATGAGAATTGACTTTATTCAGTCTCCAACTTACAACAAGCACATGCCTTTTCTGACTTCACTCCTGGCACAAAATCATGGACAGATTTACACCTCAAAGGCCAAAGCACCAACAGTTACAATGCCAAGAATTAAGGTATACATGTATGTGTAAGAAAATGCTCATTTAAATATTGTTGACCTCTCTGTTCTTATACTATTACTTGTATGCTTTTTTGTGCATTGTCTGGTATTTTTGCCTTGTCTAAGGTTTGTTAAAATGAGTTGATTTTTGATTAAAGTGTTATGCGACATTAATGTTTTCTGCCAACTAACTTTAACGATTAGGTTTTGTATAATGCAGGCAATGACAACTGGAAGCATTCCTGGATATATTAATGTGATTTTAAACATGGACCAGTCTCATGAACTTAAAGAAGATAATGTTGTGCAAGGTCTTGAAGGTGCTGGAAAGAAAATTATATTCTTTGGCGATGATACATGGATGAGATTGTTTCCTAAATCTTTCATAAGAACTGATGGAACTACATCATTTTTTGTCACTGATTACACTGAGGTACTGCATGTAAAACGTTGGTTAATATGTGGGCTTCACAAGGTTAAAAGATCAGAAGGTTTTTCAGATTTCTGTGCAAGTCGTGTATGATGACCAAATCTGTTTACAATAGGCAAGGGATAATTTTATGCAACCCAAACTTGTGTCAATGCATTTCTTGATTTACAGCAACGCTTTTTTGTACATGTTTTCTGTAACTATACATATTAACTATGTGGTAATATAGATGCAACCAAATAGGATATTACTTTTCCCTATGACCAAAATCTACTAAAACTTGCAACTTTTCTTGTAAAAATTTCTGAATCTGGCCATAATTTTGAGCAGTCAAAAACTTTACTTCTTTGTTTCAGGTTGACAACAATGTGACAAGACATTTAGATGACGAACTTAAGAGAAATGACTGGGAAGTAATGATTCTGCATTACCTTGGTCTTGACCATATTGGACACATTGCTGGGCCAACATCACCACTTGTTGGGCCAAAGTTGTTGGAAATGGATTCTGCTATCAAAAAAGTCTACACTGCTCTGCAAAAAGAGGTAGTTATGCATTCTGCTTTAATCTACATCACAAATCGCCTTTTGTGTACAGGCACCACAAATTGAAAGTTTCTGCAAGTCATATGTAAGCTGGATGCCACAAATGTATAATTGTTGCTTATTTTTTCCCTGGATGTTCCTGTCTGTGGATAGTTCAGGTGTAATATAAGCACACAGTATTGTGCAGGTTTGCAAGCTAGCATCGTTTTGTGATGATTGGCTACAAAACCTGCCAACAGACATCCCATCACTTACCTTGTGTAATCCTAAATAAAAAAAAGTCATACTTAAGTTTTCTTGTGCAATTCCCCAAAACATAGAATGTGTTAGCTTTTTTACCTTGAGCAACATCTTTGCCTGTTATTTAGATGTCACTATTTCCACCCAGTGAATAGTACTTGCTATGCCTTTGTTATGTTTTAATTCTTCAACAGAGAGATTCGCTCATGATTATCACAAGTGACCACGGAATGAGTGCAAGGGGCAGNTCATGTCAAATAGTTTTTGTGGATCCTTTTCAACTTTAATAACCCAAGAAAAAATTCCTGGGCTATCGTCCATGTTTTGGCATACACTATAATCAAAACTGAATTTTCAAACCTACTTTTTTGTGATGTTAAAGGGTTTCTTCCCTATGAAAGCAGCTGGGAGAGGAAAGTCTGGCCTAGAGAACATTCCATCTTCACCACTAAACCAGGATGTGTTGATACAGCTTATAAAGGAAGATTTCATCACACAAAAGCATCTATCGAATGGTTTGTAAAATGTAAGGGCAATCTTGATGATCAGTGAAAATCAAATTTTTATTTTAGAGAAGCCAGTAGTTCAAATTGCCAAACCCTACACAAAACTTGTGCTGCTGGTGATAGATGCTATGAGGATTGACTTTATTCAGTCTCCAACTTACAACAAGCACATGCCTTTTCTGACTTCACTCCTGGAACAAAATCATGGACAGATTTACACCTCAAAGGCCAAAGCACCAACAGTTACAATGCCAAGAATTAAGGTATACATTTATGTGAAAGAAAATGCTTATTTAAATATTGTTGACATCTCTGTTCCTATACTGTTACTTGTAGGCTTTTTTGTGCCTTTTCTGGTATTTTTGCCTAGTCTAGGGTTTGTTAAAAGGGGTTGATTTTTAATTAAAGTGTTATGCTACATCGGTGTTTTCTGACAGCCAACTTTAACCATTAGGTTTTGTATAACGCAGGCAATGACAACTGGAAGCATTCCTGGATATATTGATGTGATTTTAAACATGGACCAGTCTCATGAACTTAAAGAAGATAATGTTGTGCAAGGTCTTGAAGGTGCTGGAAAGAAAATTATATTTTTTGGCGATGATACATGGATGAGATTGTTTCCTAAATCTTTCATAAGAACTGATGGAACTACATCATTTTTTGTCACTGATTACACTGAGGTACTGCATGTAAAACGTTGGTTAATATGTGGGCTTCACAAGGTTAAAAGATCAGAAGGTTTTTCAGATTTCTGTGCAAGTCGTGTATGATGACCAAATCTGTTTACAATAGGCAAGGGATAATTTTATGCAACCCAAACTTGTGTCAATGCATTTCTTGATTTACAGCAACGCTTTTTTGTACATGTTTTCTGTAACTATACATATTAACTATGTGGTAATATAGATGCAACCAAATAGGATATTACTTTTCCCTATGACCAAAATCTACTAAAACTTGCAACTTTTCTTGTAAAAATTTCTGAATCTGGCCATAATTTTGAGCAGTCAAAAACTTTACTTCTTTGTTTCAGGTTGACAACAATGTGACAAGACATTTAGATGACGAACTTAAGAGAAATGACTGGGAAGTAATGATTCTGCATTACCTTGGTCTTGACCATATTGGACACATTGCTGGGCCAACATCACCACTTGTTGGGCCAAAGTTGTTGGAAATGGATTCTGCTATCAAAAAAGTCTACACTGCTCTGCAAAAAGAGGTAGTTATGCATTCTGCTTTAATCTACATCACAAATCGCCTTTTGTGTACAGGCACCACAAATTGAAAGTTTCTGCAAGTCATATGTAAGCTGGATGCCACAAATGTATAATTGTTGCTTATTTTTTCCCTGGATGTTCCTGTCTGTGGATAGTTCAGGTGTAATATAAGCACACAGTATTGTGCAGGTTTGCAAGCTAGCATCGTTTTGTGATGATTGGCTACAAAACCTGCCAACAGACATCCCATCACTTACCTTGTGTAATCCTAAATAAAAAAAAGTCATACTTAAGTTTTCTTGTGCAATTCCCCAAAACATAGAATGTGTTAGCTTTTTTACCTTGAGCAACATCTTTGCCTGTTATTTAGATGTCACTATTTCCACCCAGTGAATAGTACTTGCTATGCCTTTGTTATGTTTTAATTCTTCAACAGAGAGATTCGCTCATGATTATCACAAGTGACCACGGAATGAGTGCAAGGGGCAGCCATGGGGGAACAACTGAGCCTGAGGTCGATACTCCTCTTGTTTTTCTTAATCCCTCATTAAAAAGCAGTCAGTAAGTTGTATCATAATGTTTAGGTTCTTTTCATCTGCTTTAGCACCAGGATTAGCTGATTATTTAGAGTTAATAGATCAGGGGTCGGCAACGTTTGGCACCTGGGCCAAATCTCGTCTGTCAAGCAAAATCATCTGTTCCGCAACCACTTGTCTACTTGAGAAACTACCTTATGAGAAATTTTACTCATCACAATCCTTTGACTTTGCCTCACAAATACTCCATGCTCGTGAATGCCCATAACCCTGTTCTGCTTTTCTAAGAATTGTTAAGGCCTGCTAAGACTTTGTTAATCTTGGTTTTGGCATGTGGCTTAGGAAATGTTGCTGACCCCTGGTTTCGATAAAAATCAGGCGAAAGCAAAGGTTTTGTTTGCTGTAAGATTTAAAATGTAGGCAGATTTGGATGCTCTGTCCATAACCCAACATTCAATTTTAAGGTGACTATATGATAAGCCTAAAACTGTTAACTTTTTTTTCAAATTCAGGGCCAAAAAATCTAGGTACAGATTAAAAGTCAGCTTGTACACCACACAGGTACACACATCACCGACAAATCAAAATCAGAAAACGTGGATTCGAAACACAAAACAGCCTCTTTTCTGATGCTACAATCCAAATTATTAACATGAGATACTTAGTGCCCAGTCCAACTGAGTACACCAGTTTTGTCCAACTCTTCTGGCAGCAGTAGAATAAAAATTTTCTTTGTCGTAGAAAAGAACCAAAGCATGTTGAGCAGATCGATCTTGCCCCTACTCTTTCTCTGTTGTTTGGGATCCCCATCCCTCAAGGATCAATGGGAAAAGTGATTCCTAATATGTTGACTGTAAGTATTCTGTTTAAACCATAGCTTTGGGTTGGGAGAACGTGTGGAAACTCTTTGTTGCAGGCAATGAACCAATCATCCACTTTACATGCACTGCAATACAACTGTCACCAATTACTTCAACATTTGTCACAAGCGGGAAGATTGGTAAACAACTTTATCGAAGCCAAAAATGACCCTCTTCATCTTTACAGGTTGGTGTTTAAATTGTTTTTAATGATTTGTTTTGTCAAAAAGTAGTGGTAAGGTAGTCGTTGTGTGGTTCATTAAATACATATCTGGCTCACATGGCTTAGATATACAACAATATGAACAAACAATGTGATAGGCTCATTTATAAACTGTTGTGCAGTTTGTCATGGAAATATTACTTGGGCACATCTACAATACATAAAACTTATAGAAACTATACATGTAGTTACCTTCAGTTTATCAATTCTAATTTTGTAGAACTGGACCCAAATGACTTTTTTACTGCGTTGCTAACTGCTGGATTAGTAAAATCCTTGTTTATGAGGTCAAAAGTTTTAATTTTTGCTTTGCACCTTGTGGTTTAACAAACAAGACATAGCATAAAGAGGTCCAATGGAGTTTACTACAAAAAAATCTTAACAGCAAACTGATACAATAGTCATAAACAAAGATATTTCCCTGATTCTAGAAATGGAGTTCAATTTCATGGAAAATTTTTGGAGGGAAAAGAAAATAATTCCTACACAGCAGCATACGACAATTATGTGAAGTGTCATGCACTGGCTTCTGATTCTCTCACGTCTAATCTCGCTTCATACAATTATCCTGAGATGGCGACAGGCATTTTTGTTCTGTGTGCTGTAAGTGTCTGTTGGTAGTTTATGCTTTCATTAGCTTTACATTTTTGTGGGTATTTGTTTATGTTGCTTTAGGAACTAACCACTATCTTGAAGCATTTGCTTGGATTTCAGTTTGACAAAGAATATTAACAGTGTTAAATCGACCTTTTTCATGACAAATTTAGAAAATATACCTTTAAAACATTTGCAAAGTGTACCAATATGCTATCAAACTTTTCATTGATCTTTGTTTACAGGGATTTTGTTTGGTTCTTTATCTCTGGGTAGAAGGTCTTCTACAATCTAAACGATCCACAATCACTTTGCCACAATCGAAGAGCTTCAGCAGGGCTGTCATCGCACTCATAGTAGGAACTATTGTTCATGCTGCAACACTGGCAAGCAGCAGCTTTGTGGAAGAAGAACATCAAATTTGGCACTTCTTGACAGTATCCCTGTCAATTGCTCTATTTGTTGCCATGCTTAGAGCTACAGCTGAGGCTGCGTCAGCTGAAAAAGTCACCAGTCAGTCTGTGAGCCTTTATGATGCTCATGTTCATGTCTCATCTCAACTGAGATTGCGTAAAGGACATCAAACTTGGCAAGTGATATACAGCGACACCAAACAACAAGAAACTGTGGATAACGGGGCCATCCCTCTTGTTGATGAGGAGCAGGTTGAGGTTGTCAAGGAGGATCAGGATGTAACTCATATAAAGGATCATCCCATTGTGACATACAAACATTGGAAGGTGCTTTTTATTGCATTTGGATTTGTGTTTTTTCATCGTGTGTTGAGGGCTTGGAACCAGACTGGAATACAGTATGCTGAACAACCTGACATTGGTTAGTGCTGTTTTGTTTGTGGTTTACTGTAAAACTAAATAAATTAATAAGCACCTGCTACGAATCGACTAAGTGGTGTGCAACCTGCGGCCCACAAATAGAAATTGTATCGCCCGGGAAACGATTTCAGTGCATAACTTGTCTTTCTTGTGCATTGCACAAAAGAACGGAGTTCAATTTGTGACCTGTGACGCAACAGTGCCTGTAGGAGAGTAAAACGAACAACAGAAATGGAATGTTCTTCTTTGATATTCAATGAGAAAAATGTAACCAGTGTTAAACAAAAATGCAGCCTGCAATCTAATGCAGACAACTGTAATTGGCCCTCCAGTAAAAAAGGTTGCACACCCCTGGACTAAGTCACTAAAAATATTTTACCTAATTATATAACATTTTGTGTTTATAGTCTTTGGAGGGTTTCAAACCGATGGCAGCTAATAGGATCCAGATGTTTTAAATTAGGCTTGTATTGGGTGTTAATGTTGCAGAACTGAGGTCTACAGTGATATATGACTGCCGTAATTTCGGTCAGCATGACTGCTTCTGGGCAGACACCAGAAACGAATAGGAAATTACCAACAATGTGTATTTGATATTTTAATGAAGGGGTTTAAATTTAAACATCATTGATTGTAGGTTTTTACAGAAAAAAAGAACTTTGCCAAGCTATAACTATGAAACTGTATTATTGTACATAGGTGACTGGTTGAATCTTCCTCAACACAAAATCATTCTTTCGTTGGCCTCTGCTGTCAGTTTGCTGTGTATACTCTTCAGTTCTGAGATGATTTGTAATACAAGGGACATTGCGAGGACAGTGGTTTGTGCAGCAGGCCTCACTACAGTTTATCTATATCGACATGCTACAGACACTGTAGCCTTTTTCACTGTTTATGGCTCACACAGTCGATCAATGTGAGTTGAATTTTTTGTTGCCTAAATGTTTGTGGGGTTTTAAAACCGATTAAATTTTCCACCAGTGGGGAAATTCGTTAAATTTTTAGTGGACACAGTTTATAAATAATGTAATTAATGTGGTTTCTCTTTTTAATTTACTGACATAAACATACTATTGATGAACAAATTGCGGTGGGCGAGTTTTTTTTAAAAGAAATAACGTACTTAGGAACACAATTTTGTGTAATACAAACCACTTGCGTATAATCATTAAAGAAAAACTGCATTTATGACATTATCTAGTGCACCCAACTGCATATAAAACAATTAACTTATCTTAAAACCCTTTCAGTGGCCTTTNTTTATGGCTCACACAGTCAATCAATGTGAGTTGAATTTTTTGTTGCCCAAATGTAGGGGTTTTCACCAGGCTAAATTTTCCACTAGTGGGGAATTTTGGTAAATTTTTAGTGGACACAGTTTATAAATAATGTATATACGTGGTTTCTCTTTTTAATTTACTGACATAAACATACTATTGACGAACAAATTGCAGTGGGCGAGTTTTTTTTAAAAGTACTTAAGAACACAGTTTGGTGTAATACAAACCACTTGCATATAATCATTAAAGAAAAACTGTATTTATGACATTATCTATTGCACCTAACTGCATATAAAACAACTAACTTATCTTAAAACCCTTTCAGTGGCCTTTCGGAAGCTCGACTTGTTTACGCAATGTGCGCGTTTCTGGTGTTCAAAGCCTTCCTGCACAGAATCTCTGAACGTTGTTGTCACCGCGTTCACCCCAAGAAAAGCCACATGTGTTCGGCGCCTTCGCTCTATTGTTCCCCGACACCAGTCAGCCGCCAACAAGCACTTGACTGCATTCAAACCGTAATCGTCCTGTTGGCTGCCTTGCTGCTAAGGCCCCACAATCATTGCGTTTTAGCGTTTAATCTGATTTTATACTGGTCACTTTTCCGGGTACTTTGGCCCGTTGTGGTTGAAGGCAATTTGAAGCTGATGGATTTGAGTTTGCTGGAACTGCGAAGTTTGAAACACAGTGGGTTCGTTTCCACTTCTGAAGCGGTTGTCAGAATCACGTTGGCATGCTGGTTCGGTCAGATGGCTTATTTTACAATGGTAAGAGCGGCAAACAAGTTTGTGTTTCGCCTTTTATGAACTACTGAATTACAGGGGGTAACAAAAAAATTAAGAAACAGTATATTTTTAAATGGTTGAGTGCAGGCTGATGTCAACTTTTCGATCGTGTTTTTTCTGGGTATTGTTTTATTGCCTAAAACAGCTGTAAAAAATCGCATGAACCTATTTAATATGTCATGCAGGTTTCTGCATATAACTCTAAAGCAGGGGTGGGCAAACAGAGTCCCATAAAGCATTTTTTCTGGCCTGCCAGGTGCTATCACCAATTGGTACATTCACCCAATTCATGTTTTTTCTGTTTAAACTTTTAAATTAGAATTAGGAAGATTGAGTTGCATTGGATTGTAGAAAACCTTTAAGTCGGTTGCCTCTCATCTCACGTGCAGGTACAAGAAACGCTTTCGTGGCGATAAAAACCTATTCGGATGCCCCTTGTTAATTCATTTGAAACAAAATTTAAAGCTAATAATGATATATTGTGCATTCAACTTTATTGATGCCTATTTAATGATAATTATAAAGCCTATATATGTGCACACTTCTTTTACACCGTCCTTAGGCCATGGACTCTCCTCAGCTCTTGGTGCCCTCTAACAATGTCCCTGTCCGACCTATTTTATATGCCCTACCCACTAAAAGCGTGAACATAAACCCTCAACATCCTCAATAAAACAACAACAAATTTACTCTGGTGGTAACAATATTCTTTGTGTTGTTGCTTTGCAGGGAAACTCCAATAGTTTTGCTACAGTTGACTTATCTGCTGGTTACGTTGGTTTATCAGGATCTGAAGGTGTCCTTAATTCAGCCCTCACTGTGCTGCTTGGGTCCTTTACGACCTACATAGGTCCGATTCTGTGGACAACCTTCTGTGTGGCGGATCTAATCAAGTTGTGCTTACAAGGTAACAAAAATCGGGTTGTTACTTGTAATGTAAAGTCATGTATACGAAAAATTAACTTAAATTTGTTATTTGTTTAACTTAACTTCGGTTGCCTGTTTTAGGTTGTTGAACATTAGGTAAATACGCCGCTCTCAAACTGCGTCGCGACGCCCTGGTTCGTCGTTTTAAAAAGCGCGTGACACAATAATTCCGTTTCGTAGCTGAATTGGGGTTATGACCTTTAAAATTCGATGAACTTTGTAAAATTCAAAAACGCCACCCAATAAATGTTTTCTTTTTGTTTCAATACATACAACTTTGGTAATAAGTGTATTCATTAAATTCCAATCGGTGGTGCGTCGAAAGCCGATTCAACTTTTTCAAAGGCAAAATCGAAAAAAAGTTGAGAAACAATGAGAAAATTATAAACATAGATGCATAGAGTGCATTGGAAAATCAGCCCAAACGTACAAACCTATTGCATGTAAATATTCGCTTTACTTCGACTAAACTTGGTGCTTTTTCAGCCTCTGACGTGACAGAAACACCTCTATCGCAGCCGCCAACTTCAACAGCCAATCTGGTAGCGTGCACTTTCGTAACCCTGAGGTTACTCCAGGTCATTGTGTATGTCATGGTAGCCACCGGTCACAGATACCATCTCTTTGTTTGGAGCGTTTTCTCACCAAAACTCCTCTACGAACTTGTAAACACGTGGGTGCACGGTTGGCTGCTGGTGCTGACTCTGTTGCTGTGGTAACCATCTCAGCGTCTCTCGAGCGGTTTTTAGCTTTTGTAGTTTTATTTTCACAACGTACCCAAGAATACATTCCTAAGTGTCTGTGTTGTAAGTTAAAGGAAATCGAATGTAGCTGTTTCACAACTTGCTAAATTGTTGTGTAAGTGTGTTTGTGATACGTTAGTACGGGGACCCTTTAAACGCAGCGTGCGATTTTACATTTTATGTCAAAATCCGAATGGTTTCGCGTGCCGTGTTAATGACGTCACTGCTTCATGTTTCTGCGTTAAATCTGTAAAACCTGGTTTACACGTGATCTCTGTAGCTCGTTGCTGCAGTTGCACTCACTTAGCGTAAAAACAGGGAGGTCGCTTTGATTTGGCTCAAAATCATATTAGAATATGAATTCGTAAAGCGATTGGTGTGCTACAAATAATTACCTCGAGTGCCAGAGTTTGTCGAGCCCTGCATTAGTTCGTCGATTCTACCTAGGCAGGGTTTTTAACAAGTAAAAATACACTTTTATAGAAAACAGCGTAAACGTTTTTTCAATTCTGATTTCCAAATTACACGAGTCAACCCAACGTTGTGGCAATCTGAACCTATGCATTGCGGTTTCAATGTACTACGCGTACTTTTGGCAATATATACATATGTGTGTTTTCCGCAAGTATAGATCACTTTTCAGGAAATCTGGATTTAATCTGCACCTCCACATTTGTTTTGGTGCTAAAACTGTTTGCGTTGATGAAATTCCAGCTGTTAACTTCACCTCCTGACACTAGTTGCACAAACAAGTTTATGCCCTGATTATAAAGATAACATCACGATTATTGGCTTGTGTCACTGTGTGGCGAATAATGTGTTCTGCAATCCACTTTGTTTTGGTCCCGAAATTTCATTTGTGAACCTACAATATTTCAAACATTGTTATCCATCTGTACACAGATAAATGTTATTAAGTCGTTCTTCAAATACTTTTGTCACACAAAAATATATTATCAAATAATATTTTTGCACCTACTATAAGTTTTACTAATTTGTTGCATTTTAACGTTGCCTATGAAAAAGTGAATTTCGTGCAAAGGTTTGAATTTGGAATGTAAGATCAGGTGAAATTTTTAGATATGTCACTTTGGTTGGCTGGTCACTTTGGTTGGCTTCGCCTATACAGCGGCGTTTCACCTTCGTTTCACACATATTAGCTTCATCATTAGAGAGCACCCGTTGAACGAAAAAAAATCATTTAACGCCATAGACACACACCTGAACTTCGTGCGATGAAAAGCGAAGAAAAGTAAACAGAAAAAATCAACTGAATTGGCTGGATTTGTCGCCTTCCCAGCACCTCTTAATCGCCCATTTTGTAGGCAGCGCCCTTTCCTGAGTCACCAACGTCCTGCAGGGAACGCTATTTTAACGTCTTTGACAACCCTCTGGCTAAAGGTCAAAAATTATTGAATGCAAACTATTTGAGGAAGTGTCGTAGGCAATACGAGTAACAATCTTTCACTCATTTTGCACTTTCTGTCGTGAAGTGACCAACGTACTTAATTCGTCTGAAAATGAGCAATCGCTTGGCACCGCAGTGCTGACGCATGCTCGTATAGTGAATGAAACAAAGGTCAGAAATGTCAATTGCAGGGGTTGTCTGAAATTTAGGGTTATGTGTACGCACCCTTGCGTAACAGTGCAGTTAAGACGCTTTATTTCAATCTAAGCCTTGCGCTTGGTTGTGGGATTTGTGGATTTAATTACAATCTTGAATTTGAAGACAATAAAAAGCGGAAAAAAAGATAACGATTCCTCTGTTTACTGAAAATTATTTTGATGTGGTTGCTTGACTTTTGTGAATGGAACGATTGGTATTGGGCTCAAAATTTAATGAAACTGAGTCTCGCTTTTCAATACTTCTCTGAAACAGCCAATCCCAAAGACGAAACCTTTTTGGTTTAAGTTGCCTTTTTTGTGGCGCCAATATTTACAATCGTCACAAAATTTTGTGACACATTATTAAGCCATAATGTGGGAACGCAATTATTACGATTCTTAAAAGCGATTGAAAAGTTACGTGCATATTTTGCCAATTTTTGGGCGGGTCAAATACACGCAATTTCCCATCAACCAAAACTCAATAAGGCTTTTCAAACAACTTACAGAGTTTGTCGTCAACAAAGTCGCCAACAATACTCGCTGTCTCCCTATCGCCATTGAGAAAGTCTCCCTTCATCAACGCAGCGTTCAACAAACAAACAAATAACCCAACATAATTTACATCATCCCCCAATGCATCATAGCTTCCTCTCACAGTGAATAGCCCATGTTGCTGTCGAGACCCAGTGGCCGGACGTTATTTTAGGCGACCCCTGTTGGAATTCGTGGAACGTTTGCGACTGTCCGTTGATTCATCATCTGGTGTTTATAAGTTTGCTGCTACTTCGGTCCACGATCACTCATCAAGGAACACGTTTAGCGATGAGTTTCAGAGCTGTCCTTCGTGTGTTGTTCGCTGTGTTTTGCCTGCCCGTGACATGTAAGTGTACGATTATTTTGAAATTTTTAGGTTGAATTTCTGTCCTACACAACTGTCGTTTTTCGCAGGAAAGACCTTTTTTCAGCCTACGTTCATACAAGTACTTTATATTGTAATGAAAACTGTAGAGCGTTAAGCAATTAACAATAATTAAACTGCAAATTTAGCAAAACAAAATTACGTAAAAATTCTCTGATTTTATTTGTGACGTTTTTTACATGTTCAGTCTTAATTTACAGTTTGTTATCGTCACTGTCCAGAACTGGCGGTTGGGGGAGGACCGGGTTTAATTCTGGAATTTCCGTTTACTGAAGTTGGCGAAATTTCATACTCACTTCAAATTTGCAAAAAAACAAGTAAGTGAAGATAATTAGTGTTTTTACTGTTGTGAAGGCAGGGAACACTCGAGTCGCTGATTTTACATGAAAAGAACCTCGAAAGACTTGACTTTGGAGCAAAGGCTCGTCACCTTTCAAATGAATAAACAGAAATATTAAAAATATGCTGCTTTTTGTGTTCAAACTTATATAGGCGTCTTTTTATTTAGGAATACCTATTGCCTCAGCAAAATGCGTCGAGGTGAACGGCTTGATCTACTTTGATATGCCGGGAGGAAATAGAACAGACTGCAAGGGAGAAATTATCGAAGAACATGAAGAGGTGCAAGGCTCTTTTCTTCTTATCTGCAAAACTATGATTTTCCTTTAACATGAAAAACAAAAACGGAATACGTGTGTATGCTGCGATGTATAAACGTACTTTTCAATATTAACGATATTTAAAACAACTCAGACAATTCCTTTAATCCATCCAGCTTTGTGTGATAAATAATTATCTTGTACACGCCTGATTGAAAGACGGAACACAAACGGTTTATCAATCTCTGTTGGTATCATCTGTGCCCAGTAATTAAAACCTTAAACCGAGGCTCGAAATCGTACCTTTTACACGTTATATATTTTGACCAAGCTTCTTATCAAGTCCGTGTCGAATGTTCCTTAGATTGTTCAAGTGTTTGTTAAATTTAAAACCAGAAATACGTACAAAGATGCATTGCAATTATTAATCTAACTGG
>QXVZ01000455.1:0-22253 GCA_008931825.1 Phallusia fumigata
TAACCCGCAGCATGCATTGTATCACACAGTTTGGTTTCTTTCTTAATACCACATGACTTCAGTTCAATCCCAACTCCCTCGCACTCGCTTTCAGAAACGGTAGCCGATGTACGGAAGCAAAAACGGTAGCGAATTTTCACACGTGTACAAGTGTCACACTCTGTCCATTTTGCCCAGGGAGCCCATCTAGCCAGAACGCAGTATGTGTCACTGCAGATTTTACTATCCAACCGCCACTGCCGTCCTAAGCAAGGCGGGTGAAGGCAACGACGCGTTGTAAACTCGACACATGCAGCTGAACACTGGGTGGCGGTCTTAGACCAAGCGCTCCACAGCCCCTTGGACTTCACGGGGCAGTAACCCCACTCGTGGGGACGGTATTCCCCAGTTAAGTCCGACACTGTGGCACACCAGTGTGTTCCTATTGGAGGGCGACGTGATGGTGTTGGGTCATTGCTACATCCATGGTATGTTTTACTGTTGAACAGAAANCGGTATTCCCCAGTTAAGTCCGACACTGTGGCACACCAGTGTGTTCCTATTGGAGGGCGACGTGATGGTGTTGGGTCATTGCTACATCCATGATATGTTTTACTGTTGAACAGAAAGGGAAAGATACAAGGCGAGAAGGGGGGTCTATGCTGTGTAGTGGATGTAGCAACCATGATGGGCCCAATCGCAGACCCTGGGCACGGGGGTACGTTGCAATAGGCGACTACTGTACTTCGCCCGCGGTCGTTAGTGACGCAAAACGGTCGTGGACGAATTCCGTTAGGGTTTCGACAGCCTGACTGCGAAAAATCGAGGTCTGGGTGATCGTTAGTTACTTTTTGATATTGTGCGTAGTTTATCCAGCGCTTGCAGTTGGCATTGCCATGGTACGCCTCGTTATTGCTGTTGAACTCACGTCCACTTGTGCGTACATCGTAACATGTTCGCCGCTTGTCACATTCAAAATTGTTGCACCCACCCCCTCGCTGTTCCGGCTCCCCAACGCAAGGCGGGTAGCGGCAAATCCGCCGGAGAACGGTGGTCCCGCCCCCGCAGACGCGACTGCATTTCCCGACACTCACCCAGTTGCTCCACGTGCCCACTTGCTGCAAGGCGCATGTTGAGAACTGAAATTCGTCGCTAGTGACCCGGGCATAAGCACAGAAATGGTCGTGCTCTGAATCTGGACTCTTCTGGCACGATTGCACCCACTTCCCATCAACCTTGAAAGGGAAAATACACTGTCCTCCGTTTAAAGTATAAACAGGTTCTACCAGTTTACACCGAGGCACATCGCAGACCTTAAGACCGACAGGGTAGTTGTCTTTTCGTTTAGCGTAACACACCGGAAGCGTGGAATCCTCAGGCATCGCATTTCGACAGTAGTCGTGTTGTTTATCACCAAGCACATCCAATCGGCTCCAAGCGCTGAATGGAAGTGCCAGTCTTGGATTGGCGAACACAACTGACCACTTCTCACACACCAAGCCGTCTCTCAGCTTCGACATTGTGCCTCTGTACTTTGTTGAATCGTCACCCATGCATTCAGGACACGGATGTGTGTTGCAGACTCTTCGGAGAGCTATCTTGTCTCCAGGATAGGCGGAACCGCATGGTGGCATACGGCAATACTGTCGGTGTTTAATTAAACCTCCCCCGCAGGACTCAGTACAAGCGTTCGCTCCACGCAAAGCAGTTTGTGGTGAAAATGTTCCCCTGTAGGCGGGAGGGCAGATTCCCCACTTGGTGTCGCTCGCCCGCGTAGGGCTTTGGTCGGAGTCTCCCACCGTGGCGCACACGGCGAGGTTGAAACTGTGTCGTCCACGAATGTTTTCAAACCAAACTTCTGCTTCAATGCACCTCTCGTGGCGCTGGCCTAAGCTGAGAAAGGGAAACACGCATGGTTTGTTGTCGTCTGGCCCCCAAACAGTTCTAACCTCCCCGGGAAGGAGAGGACATCGCATGATATCGCAGTACATCCATCTCATATCTGTGTTCACAAAACACCAAGGCGCCATTCGAAAACCGAACGGACTCGGATTTCGGCAATACGAGTGCGTTAAATCTAACCCAGCCCCTCTAGCAGAATAAAAATGATACTTAATATCTTTGTGTCGCCAATCAACGCACGTATCGCCGCCTAAAGTACGACTGACAGTTCCAGTGTACGCATGGCCTTCACCGTAAAAACAATCCACATTCTCCACCACAGTCACCTTCCATGTGCACTTGTGTGTGTTGCACACCCCTTCATACTTGGTCTTCGGACCATCACAAAGTGGTATTAGGCACTCCCTGATATACATCCATTGCCCGCCGTCGCACATCTTACTGCATGTCGTTGTCTTATTCCATGCTGTCCACTTGCTTCGGTAGATAGACGGGCACCTTGCCCAAGTTTTAGGATCATCGTCGTTGAAGTTCGCCTCATGTGAGCAGTAGTAATGCTCACCGCGAGGAACACAGTTAAAGTAATGTTCGCCTAAGAACTGGTAGGGAAAGTAGCACGGCTTAACTACCTGGATTTTTCCCTGCTCGGGTATTGTGTAGGGGATTCCGCGCATTTCAACGTCGTCGCAGTGCGGCACTTCGCAATATGAAGTTGTCATAGAAGTCGAAACAAAGCACCAAGGAAGCTTCTCAACCCCTCGTGGGTTGCGGCAATAGTTACTTTCAAGCTCGCGGCGGAGTGATGGTTTGAAATGGGTGTTCTGCGTTTCAAACGATTCCCATGGCAAGCAAGCCACTCCGTCAAGTGCTACAGACACGTCACCACGGTATGTCATGCCGTTGCCTTCAAGACACATCTTACAAGGCTGAGTATTACAAGAAGGCAGGTTGCTTAAGTCTTGCTTTTCGTCACAAGGTGGAAACAAACACGTACGAGTCCTCACAAACTTTCCTCCACCACAATCCACAGTGCACCTGCCGCTACCCCAAGTCGACCAAGTTCCTATCGTCGCAACGGGACAAATAGCAAATCTTCCTGATGTAAATCCTTGTTTAAGAGACGTGATTGACGGCGAAGGACGTAGATTCTGAGACTTACTAGCCGAAGTACCGCAGTACCTGTACCTGCTGTTTTGCTGGTTAACCGGTATACAGGAGTCGTGGGACCCTCGGTTCGCCCCGACAAATGGAAATACACACGGCTTTGCAGGGCTTACAGTGTCTTTCGGTATTCCCCATAACTCCCCCACCTTAGTCGGACACCTAGGTACTTCACAGTACGCCCAAAACGCGTTGGAATATTTAAGATAGTAGCACCACGGTAAGCTGTGAACTCCAGGGCTTGGGTTGCGACAGTGGTTTTTACGAAGCCTTGGAAGGCCTGTAGGCAAATAGCGGTTGCTGTAGTGTGACATTGCCCCGTCCCAGGGAAGACAAGGGGCTTCACCGATGGTTCGCGAAACGTTCCCTTCATATGTAAGGCCCGTGCCAACAAAGCAATCATCGCTACCTGGCTGCGTTTGAAAGCAGGGGTGCATGTTGCAACGTTCGTTTTCGTGCGTTTTAATAGCCGAGCCCTCACACGGAGCAAGCAAGCACGTACGGAAGTAGATCTTAGATCCACCACCGCACTTACGGTCGCAATCCCCTTTATACTTCCAGCTCGACCATCGCCCTTTATAGTACGAAGGGCAATAACCGAAGCCCTCAATCCCACTCATCTTGCACTTCGCCCTTCCTTCCTTTCTATCGTCAAGCATAGCGCAAGCGTCGAACCAGAGTGTTNCTTCACCGATGGTTCGCGAAACGTTCCCTTCGTATGTAAGGCCAGTGCCAACAAAGCAATCATCGCTACCTGGTTGCGTTTGGAAACAGGGGTGCATGTTGCAACGTTCGTTTTCGTGCGTTTTAATAGCCGAGCCCTCACACGGAGCAAGCAAGCACGTACGGAAGTAGATCTTGGATCCACCACCGCACTTACGGTCGCAATCCCCTTTATACTTCCAGCTCGACCATCGTCCTCTATAGTACGAAGGGCAATAAGCGAAGCCCTCAATCCCACTCATCTTGCACTTCGCCCTGCCTCCCTTTCTATCGTCAAGCATAGCGCAAGCGTCGAACCAGAGTGTTCTGCAACGAAATGGGAACTCACACGCATAAGTTGCGCGTATACCTGTATACATGATGCTTGGAATAGTGTACGCGATATCCTCGCTGGTTAGATTGGTTGAGCAGCTTGGTAGGTCGCAAAACATCCTCGTTGGCTGATCGTCTTTGTTTCTGTAGCAGTAAGGCTGAGAAAATCGGGCGCCTGGATTGCGGCAATAGTTGCTTTCAAGTTCCGGAAACTGAACGTCCGTTAAACCTGGATGAGCGTGCGGTGTATGTACGTCCCACCTCTGACAAACAGTACCATCATTGGCGACGTTAGCCTGACCGCGATAAGTTTGCCCTTTGCCGTAAAAGCACTCCAAACATGGTTTGGTGTTGCAATTCTGTTCCATTTTGCGACTGATTCCGTGGCAGGGCGGCATACGACATATGCGTGTCAACACAAAGTGACCACCACCGCAGGAACGACTGCAGCGACTAGATTCAATCCAACTGCCCCACTTACCACGGAACGCATCAAGACAGTAGCCCCATTTCGTGTGCTTGTCGAAGTCGTGGGTTAGCGAGCACCATGACCTGCTTCTTCTATGGTCAGTGATGCATTGGTCATGTCGTTGTCCGTCAACAACAAAAGGAAAATGGCATTTGCCGATGGCTTTGTCTGAAAGAAGCGCCATCCGATTGTCTGCCTGAAATTGACCGGAGTTGCCTTCTATCGTTAGAATAACGTCGCTTGTGCACGGTTGCGTGTTACACCTTTCGCCCTCTTGTGGGCCCTCAGTGGCGCCGGTACAGGGAGCAAAAAGACAGAACCTTCGTTTGTACACAACTCCACCACCACATGGCTTATCGCAGGTGGAAGGCCCCACCCATCGTGACATAGTACCCCGCTGGGCCACTGGGCAAACTCCCCATTTTTCTGGGTTTGCATCATAGTTAGGTGAGGTTGGGCACACATGTCTGCCATCAGAAAGCGCAAAGCAACCCCATGATTCGCGACGATTACGGATATATGGGAAAACACATTTCTTTCCTTCAACGGGACCACCTTTGACAGTCACCATTTCCGCCACTGACGAGCTCCCAGCAGCAGGAACTTCACATATCGACCGTACTTGTTTATCAGTTCCGCTGTTATATTCCATCCATTCTGATTTTACTGTTGGGGCGCGAACAACTGGCTTTCCTCCTGCAGTCTTCCAGTTTTCTGCCACAAAAGCGCCTTCTAACTGCAGTTGTTTGTGCGCGTTGACTTGTAACATAACCCCGCGCGAAAAATCACATGTCCACTG
The DNA here is from genome assembly GCA_008931825.1 of Phallusia fumigata. Lineage (NCBI taxonomy): Eukaryota > Metazoa > Chordata > Ascidiacea > Phlebobranchia > Ascidiidae > Phallusia > Phallusia fumigata. The sequence continues at coordinate 5,346 of QXVZ01000455.1, forward strand.
CTGGTACTTATTATAAGAGTCACACGGTAGTAATTTTAAGCTCTCCTGGACATTTTCATTTTCGTCCAGCACAGCACTTAAACAACGCAAGTATTTAATGCTTCTCACTAAATTGGGTTTCAGTCTCTGCCATTTCCAAGCTTCGTTTTCGACTGAGCAACTGCTTTTCAGTTCAGGAATGTACTGGCCATTCTCATACACAGCTACCAAGCAAAATCCAGCCTCTTTTCCTGCTGATTGATGATAAATCAAGAACTCGTCAGCGCCTAACACCACTTTGACAAGACAAAATACATGCATAATGCTTAAACTTACATCAAAGGCAACCATTTTGTCTTGCAAACTTTGATTCTCTGTAAAATAAATAAAAAGTCCCTAATATTACACAAACCAAAGTTTTGTCTATGACTTATAAATAGGCTGTTTTGTAACAACAGTCCATTGTTTTTTGTAAAGGTGTCGCCTGTGTAGTTTACCTCAGATGGCCAGTTCCTGATTGTGTAGCTGAAAAGTTCTTCTTCCACTTTTACATGAACCTGCAGAAGTCTTGCAAAGTATCCAGAGCTTTGTTTAATGCCAAAGAAGCCACAAAAGAAAGGTTTGTGTGTATTTTGTTGTAACCAATCAGTTTAACCACATATCTGTGCGAATTTTTATAGTTAGTGGTACCTCGTTACAAAACAAATTTCATGGGCAATTCTCTTTTGTGCTTTTTTTAGTTGAGAATAGCCAACACATAAGACGTTTTTTACTATATTGGACAATTTGCTTTTATGATTTGTCATATTTTTACAGATTCCCAGACTACGTGCTTTGGAACGCCTTCACCGCAACCGGCAGTGACGTCACAATCGATCTTTCTCGAATTCGTCAATCACAATTGCAAAATCGTTTGAATGACGTAGAATCACCAGCACTTGAGACTCCACCCTTTATCGATGAAGGTTCGTAACAGTATAAATAGAAAATCAAGAAATACAACGCTGCTTTTGGGAGTCGCCCCAACATTTTCAACTGAGCTGCGGTATTTGACCAATTCCTACAATTAACATGTTTTAAACTAAAATTTAAATTAGGTAGAAGTAATTTAAATTTCTATTTTTTATGCCGTCTCTATTATTTTTAATTTGTACTTGACTGTATCACCCTTATAAATTTGAAACAAAAGATATATAATTGCTTTTAACGAAGGAACAAAATACACCTGTGGCTTCCAATTAAAACGTTACTTATGTTTTAAGTGGTCAGCGAAGAAGAGCGTTTCGATCACATCCAAGGGGCCTTGTCACGCCTGAGCGGCTCCGTGTCAGGTGACAGTGACGTCATATCGTTCCTACTCGGTTTGGTCGAGGAAGCGACGGAAAGACTTACCAGTGACGACAACGTGGACAGACCCATTGTGGTTCTACCTAAAGCTGTTGAAAATGTAAACGGTAAGTTTTGTGTTGTAATGTTTTCATCATGAAAGCCTGACGTAAGTATGTGATTAAAGCAACAGATTAACAATGTAAAAGTGTAATTTTCTCAGCATCAACAGTGGTTGCTTGTATATGGGTAAACACCCACATGTAGGTAAAGGCAGGGTGCCAGGTGGGTAAATTGCTAAACCTGTAAGCTGAAAATAGCACTGAGTACGACAGAACTATCAAAATACATAAATTAAATATAACTGTGAAAAATGGAAATTTAAGTCTGAAATGGGTGACAGGGAAAATGTACTGAACCACTGATCAGCAATCAGACAGGGAAATTTTTTTTACGAGTAATCAGTTGACCTGTCACAAATGTAACTCCAACTCCAAATGTGACTTACGTATTGTGTGACAGGCACGGTGGAATTGCTTTCGCTCATGGGATTCGACCTCCAGCCGATCAACAAGAAAAGTCTCCCTCCAAACTCAGATAGATCACGTGGTGCTGACAAGATGGTAATCTTTCCTCATTGGAATCAGGATTCTTTGCTTCTGCCTTGTCACCAGGCTCTCATCGGGTTGCACGGTGAACCGAAATGTTGTTGTTTCATATTAGCATTTGAAACTTAATAAAACTGCTATCGGCAATCACATGGTGTTCAAGAGCTCGTCTTAATCATTATGTAAACGCATAGCGGCCAAAGCTTATTAAGACCAGCTATTGGCAAACAGTCCTTTATCTTTATATTCAGAGTTGTGTCAGAACACTGAGTGTCTCCGCACGATGGCGCTACTGCTTCCACTTCAGCAAGAGATTCTGTCCCATCTGATCGACTTGGTAAATACGTTTGTCGGTATTGCTTAAAATTGAAGTTTTCTTTGGTCTTTGGTGGTGTATCGCAATTAAGCTTTTGCTTTTTTGATAGGGAACATATTCTTGTTTAGTTTTTGGTTAAGAAGTTTATCAGTTAAAGTGTAAAATTGTTTGGGACGCTTGAATTCCAAACAAGGGGACTTTAACCATCAATTGCTGAAAAAACAGTACATTTTCAAAACATATTACTGGGATTTACTATTGTCAAAAATTGCTTGTATCTCTTGTTATCGATATAGAGAAACAACAAACCTGGTAAACGTAACTTTCATTAAACCTGTAGTTGTCCATTGTCCACCACACTCCAGAAGTAGAGCTACGTACAACCGACACTTCAGTGCGCGAATTGTGGCAACAAAGATCAATTCGGCGATTCTTGAATGTAATTGGAATCAGTAATGTGATGGAACTTGTGTTTTTTTCGAGGAGTTTATTTTCCAGGTGAGGAAAGAAATTGGATGTTTTGTTAAAATATTAATAATGCATCTTGAAAAAATCTTTCATTAAAATACTTGCACCAGCATGTAGCTGTTAAAGAAATCTTTAAGATGAAAATGTTAAAAATTCGATAGTGCGATGAAAAACGATTTTTTTCAGGTCGTGTCTTTTGGCAAGCCTCCAGTTTCTGACGTCATTCTCGCTGCATCGCGATCAAAGCGTCCTGGAACAATTGGACGTCACGTCATTGGGGAAAATTCCCCAGACTGAAACCGCAGTTGACCCCATAAACCTGGATTCGTTGAAACTTGCCCTTTTACCCAGAAACGAGGTTAAACAACAAAATTTTTTCTGCTTTTGGAACGCCAAATTAACAATACTTTAATGAATACGCAATTTAATTTTTTTTTGTTTTTGTGTTACGTTTTGTTAGTATGGTATTTCAGGTAGGAGATTTTGGAATTGACAAATAACACAAATGGCTGTTGGCTTAACCCAGTGGTTCCCATAACGAGGGCAAAATTAGTTGAAGAACTTTTGCTTTCAAAATTCATCCAATCAACTTGCGATATTTTGTCACGTGACAGGTTGCCGTCAAGTCGTCATGGATGAGTGATGAAAGCTTCGAGAAGGAGAAAAAGCAACGAAAGAAGCTCGCAGATGATATACGGAAGTTGTCAGAGAAATATTCCCAGGCTCTCGAGCACGCCAAGTGGTGGCATCGCGATGTGCGAGTTCCACAGCAAGTAAGTTAGCGAAAGACATTTTGTAATGATGCACCCGCGAGAGGGGGTGCAAGAGCAGCGGATGAATCCATGACCGTTTAGGTGCTCACATATATAAGTCAAGGTCGCGTTTGTATCCGTTTAAGCAGTTTTTTGCGCAGTAAATCGTTATTTAACATCAATGTTTTATTTTTTATAGGGGGCCTCAAACGGGTTGGTTCTGCTTAAAATATTTTCTTGTCGGCTCTAAACAAACATAAATATGTGCCGTTGTCTTGGTTTATCATTATTTCTTCAGTGTTTGTTTTTATCTAGGCCGACAACAGCTTGGCATCCCAAGACAGCCCAAAGCCGCATACACGAAAGGTCAAAGTTCAACCGGGTGCCACGCCNGATGAATCCATGACCGTTTAGGTGCTCACATGTATAAGTCAAGGTCGCGTTTGTATTCGTTTAAGCAGTTTTTTTGCGCAGTAAATCGTTATTTAACATCAATGTTTTATTTTTTTTAGGGGGCCTCAAACGGGTTGGTACTGCTTAAAATATTTTCTTGTCGGCTCTGAACAAACATAAATATGTGCTGTTGTCTTGGTTTATCATTATTTCTTCAGTGTTTGTTTTCATCTAGGCCGACAACAGCTTGGCATCCCAAGACAGCCCAAAGACGCACACACGAAAGGTCAAAGTTCAACCAGGTGCCACGCCCTCGTGCAACCGAATCCTATTGGACGACACGAAGCCGGAGACAGGCTTACTTGAAACACTAGGCAGACGCAGCGAAGCCCGATGTATTTTACAACGACGATGCGACGACTTGAATCGACGTCACTCCGCTCACATCCGGGACACTTACCTTCGATACGTCGATGGCAATTCTGTACAGTAAGGACAGTTTACCTGATTTAAGGTTTTGAATGCTTATTGTCGTGGAGTGCGCATGTATTTTGGTCCCTCACGTCACAGGATGACGTTTTAGTCAGAATATTATCTGTGACGTCATGGAGTATGACAAAGTGACGTAGTTGGTGTAGGTATCGGTTCCAAAGCACTCAATGGCCAGTTTGTGCTACGAATGCATTGCTATAATTCGGCTTACAGCTGTTAGACAAAATCTACTGCTTTTCTTAGCCTTTGTAACTCTGCGTTGATGTTCCCATTTTTTTTACGCTGTAGTTTGTATTCACGAGTTTCTAGCATGAAAAGTAGATGCCATAGCAATCCGCGTTTTATTAAATTGAACACAGTGTGTTGCGGTGCTTCAACCAGCAACCACTGTTTTCAACCAGCCCTTGCCGTTTCACTGTATTAAAATGTTACTGTGAATTGTGCACAATATACGACATTCAGCGCATGGTAAGTGGTCTAGTGACCAAAACTCTTCAACACTAGAAGAAGAAACGATTGCTTTAACATTCAGATGCGCAGAGTAGGTGTTCAACTGCGGAAAAGACGGAATTTTCTGGGTAGCTTTCCGTCTGAGCTTGCTAGGGCACTTTGTACGTCATCCAAGCTCGGCATATTACGCAAATCGCCAAGACCGGCTAGAGCGGCTTTTCCAGAGAGCAGGTTACCCGCTATGCGAATTATGTCTTCGTTGCTAACACGCTCTGGAAAACATAAAGGTTTTCAATGTTTTCCACCAAACAAAACCTATATTTATTCTTATGATCATTCCTTATTTTATCTTAGTTATGACTTTTAAAACTATTCCGACCAAAAGATTTAGTTAAAAACTTGGTTTCAAATATAAAACAGATTTTTCTGAAAACAATACAAAGTTAGAAATACATTCCTATCTTCACATTATTTTTCTCAGTACACAGTTAGGTAAATGTTTCATTACCGATCAGTTCACATAATTCTTGTGGTGACTTGCGCACTCCTGTGGCAAGAATCTGCCTTCCAACATCTTCAAAAATTATTGGTCGTGCTTCAAGGTTCATCATAAGCATTGATTGAAGTTGCTTCTTTGCACGCTTGAGTTCCACCTGAAATTTCAATTCAGTTTTTTCATGTCTAACTTGCTGGCTCACAATATTTTAGAAACGGTTATAAAGGCAATGGGCATAAAATAAATAGGTGCCAATTTTTTTGTGTGACCATATAAAATGCTAAAAAAGGCATTTTTGTGCCATGTACTTTACAAATGTTTGATGTATGACAACCAAATCAAATGTTTACAAATCATCACTACCCACCTCATTTGTGCCATGAGTCAATCTTGCGAATTCCTGTGTTATAACATGAACACAATCCCGCAATTGTGAAGGGTGTGAACTGCCCTGGATGCAGAAAAACCCTCCGTCCTCGTAACTATGGTGATAAGCTGTTGCCGCATACATCCAATGATGTCTGAAAGCAAGTTGTGGATATTGACAGGGCTAAATGTAATTTTACTTTAAGAGTAGTTTAATTCGAAATATTATAGTCAAGAGAGCTTGTATGTATACAGAGAGAATACAATGTTGTTGTTGGGTACTTATTTTTACTTGGTTATACCTGTTCAAAACATTAAGGTAGAGTCTTGAAAACATTCCTTTTCCTGGCCCACCAGCAGAAAACGAACCTCCCCCGCCCATCAGCATGTTTAGTACAGCGTAAGGCACAAAATCTTCGTGCTGGAATAACACAGAAAAACGTCAAATTTTGAGTTTTTTAGCAGAATAATTACAATTTAAAAAGCACACTCCATAAACGACAGGATTTAAATTTTCAAAATGTGGTTTTAGCATGTAAGTTATGTGTTTTTACATCAAAATCTTGTAACATTCTTACTGTAAAGTTGACACCTTCCAGTCCCACAGAAACATGAGCAAGTTCTGGCATAGGTACAACACTTAACGACAGATCAAAACTCTTCTCTACTCGCACCTCTCCACCAGTGTACTGTGCCACAGAATTATCTTGAAGCACAGGACCATCCAGTGACCAGGAGGGGGATTTTGCAGCAGCTGCAGATCAAAATGCAAAACTTTTTTACCTAACTATGTATAGCATACAGATAAAATGTTTATTTACCATGAACAAAATAGAGAAAAAGTTGTTGAAACCAACACCAACGCAACAGAAGAAGATCATTAAAGTAGCTGACTACTATATTATATTACACCAAGAAATAAACTTTAAATAACTTTAATACTGACTTACCGGAAACATATTTTTCACACATTTTACTCAATTCGTCGTGATCCACTCCAACGCCAGCCACCACCATTCTTTTCGGCTGATAATAACTGCGTAAAAACTTTTTTAGCACATTAATATTAATGTCTGCAAGTGTTTCTTCTGGTGGAAATCGAGGCAGACCAACAGTGTTTCCACGAAATGCTGCCTAAAAAGAAGCCAGGTTTTAAATACTACTAGTAATTGGTGAATGCTTTCAGTAGGTTATTGATAAACTTATGGACAATAACTGACTTTTGAAGACAAACTTGTCTGACCGTTTTTGTGCAAAAAATTTCATGAACATATTTCGTGATTTAGTGAAAGCTTTACCTCATGAATCAGTTCTGTCATCATGGGATCGGGATCAGGCTTTTTGTTTAACATTTCAAGTTCATATAAAATACTGTTGTGTGCAAGTTCCACTTCTGTGTCAGGTAGGGAAGGTTGAAATACCACATCAGCAAGTAATTCAATCAACTTTTCAAGTTTGTTACGGTCGATACTTGCTGCATAGATGGTTGTGTCTCTGTCAATTGTTAAAACATAATTAACATCTGCAACAGAAGTTTATTGCTGTTCTAAGCATAATATTTGGCCTTACTACACTAGGCAGAATATCGAAAGTCAGTTTATATATCTCTGATAATAAGAGGCCCAATAAAACTGTTGGTGCTCAGTTCTACGGGTTTACTTCTGGAAAACAAATACATACCTGGATGACTGGCAATCGCATATTCCACCAAGACTTTCTACAGCTTGCATAATATCGTCTCTAGTTTTGTAAAGAGATGATCCGGAAAACCCCATCCTTTCCAAGAAGTGGCTGGTTCCGCTTGGATAATCGACTTCATGTCTTGACCCGGCATTGACGAGAACTAAAAAAACATAAGGATTAACCAGGTACGTAGAGTTCTATTTACTAATTACAGAGAATTGTTGGTATTCATGCCTATGTAATGGTTGGATTGAGTTTATTTCGCTTAGTATTGAAGGCATAGCACCAAAAAAATCACCAAGCTAATATTAGATCAAGATGGAACAAGCTAGAGCTACATACTTTGTTCTACTTACTTCCAACAGTACAAAATGTCCCAAATTTAGGTTGTGATGTAACAGTCAGTCCATCGCTTAACTTTGTGGTAATGGTTTGAAATGTTTCGCTGCCTGTTGGGGCATAAATCGGGGCTGGGGCATTTCTTAGAGCCTGAGAAAGTGGGGTTGTAAGCTCCTCTGGTAAGTCAGCATTATCTTGGCACAGTTTGCTTGAAGTAACAATTCCTCTTTTTGCTTTCTGGGCAAATCTACAAAGTTGTAAAAATGAAAAAACAATTTTTTTACCACCAAGCAGTGGAGGGTATAAGTCAAATGCTTTAATTGGTGTTTTTCTTTTGGCATATGTTTCCAATACAGCTTTGGACCAAACCTCCATACAAAAATATGATATTTTTTTGTCTGTACACTTACATGCAAATAGTCCCACATGTTACAGAAAATGGTTACCGTTTTTCAATAATTTAAACTCACTGTACATTGTAATGTATTGAATTTCTTTTTTGCATGCAATAACGCAACTAATTGAATATCACATTACACCATTGTGGCACAGAAACAGGAAACGGCGGCAAAAACCTCTTGGTTAAAAATACACCAAAACGAAAACAAACGTTGGGCACAATGGGTAAAAGACGCAGTGGCCGCATCGTTAAGGGTAGGGGGATAAAAGTAACTATGGCCAAAAAAGTTTTCAATCTCTCTGGAGGAGCGAGCAACGCCTATGGCAACACGACTGGGTTGGACAACATGGGTCGATATAAAACCACTCACCTGGCGCTTTTTAGATGGCTAAAGACGGTTTTAATAGACTTGGACATGCCCTTCGCCTTCCACTTGCACTATAAAAATTTGAGGACGATCTTCTACCAGTATATTGACCCTCTCTTTCAGTTATCGCTGACGAAATTGACCTACAACTTAAGCATGCGTTCACAACCCAAACAAATGGGTTTAGCAAATTAACCGTACCACTTGCGGTACATTTTACCCTGGCGGCGCAGTAAATTATTGCTATCTGCAAGCACCCTTATCTTCTGTCTTTAAAGATTTGCACTTTTCCCTTGTTTTATGGCTCACACTTACTACAGAAAGTGTATTAATCACGACGCTGTTTGTATATTCCGAATGACAAAACAGTACATGCTAATATAGTTGTTTTTTGGAAATATTCCAGATGTGGTTTTCCCCGACAATATCATTTGCGTCGATATGTAACCGCTTTGAGTCTGTGGTGTCGCACTGTGTTTAAATTCGTTTCACAAGGATAAAATCACTATATCAACCCAAATTACTTATGTGATACCAGAGACTACTCCAAAAAACACCTAACGCACCTGGGCGAAGTGTGGACAATGATAAAATTGCAGCAAACGCACATATAAAAGTCCACGAGTGTAGCAATCAAGCAGGGGAGAGAAATTCTGTTTGCTCTTGACAATCAAACCAAAGAAAACTGTTGATGTTCTTTGATCAAACACGCATTTGTGGGGATTTCCCATCTTTGTCACAGTTCCACAGCGTTAGAAATATTGTCCAATCGGATTTCCCATCTATACAACGCCCCTTTAACTTTCACTCCCATTTTGTCTCCCTGTTTCGTTGGAAAAATGGCCGCTGGTCATCTTGCAATGTTTACCTAAGGTCCTGTGATAATGCTGCATCACACCGTGTTGCGCTTAGTTGCAAGTCGTGCTTTGCCTGCAGTTTCGACAACTTCGCGCGTCAGCTGTTTTCGCATACCGGAAATAGTAAGTTCGTTTCACAATGCACTAGAAAAAGTTTGCAAGACAGAAAAGTTTGATTGTTTTATTGAAACAAAAAGTTGGTTGCTTCATATGGTAAACGTTATCGTGCACTCATTTAGAAATGAACAATGCATTCTGTTTTTTGGTTGGGAGGTTTAGAAAGAAGCATAGAATTTTTTACTTTAAATGACAGGTTTTGGGTGTATTTTTTCTTTCTAGAAAAGCAGCGATACTAACTTGTGACCTTAACATCTTATTTGCAAAATCTTTGTTGAAAAGTGTTTAGAGATTTCTGCTGATATTGTAAAACCTTGGTACTTTCACATTTAGTTTCAATAAAGTTCGGAAAAAAAACTTTCAATTAAGTTTCTTTTTTGTAGAAGCCTTTGACATACCAAAGTAAGAAAATGGCATCCAGCAGATTTATTCCATCCAAGAGATATGATGGTGTTGACAGGAATGTTTGGTAAGCCGATATGATATTGCATATACCAGTAGTTCCAAAACTTTTTATACATTCCCCCTTCTGTTTATTTTGCAACTTTCCTCTGGTAGACAGACAGTAATATAAAGTAATATCAAAAGATTTGGAACCACTGCCCCAAAATAAATACTACACCGATCATAATTAACTCAAATACAAAGTGGAAATTCCTTTCTTTAACTCAATAAATTCCTGACTGATGAGTAATTCCTCCTTGGTTAGGAGCAACTGACCTAGACTATGTTGCCCATGATAGCAAAGAGTACTGACAGAAAAGTACAAGTGTACCTAAGTTCATTGGATGGCACCACAGTATTGATGCCAACTGTTTTGAACTTTTATTGATATATTGTTTCCTTGACTATTTCCTGTTTGATGTGATATTAATGCATTAAACTACCTACAAGGTTTTTGTCCATGTTAAGTTTTTGTTGGTTTATGTTTGTTCATTGTTATGTAAAAGGTTTCATTGCCTAAAACCTAATTTGTATGTATTTATTTTACACCTTGTACATAAAAAGTAAAGATAATCTCATTTGTAAAAAACTTTTACACAAACTACTTTAGGATAGAGTTTACAACTCTTGCGGCAGAATGTAAAGCTGTAAACTTGGGGCAAGGTTTTCCAGACTTCAGTCCACCAGAACACATTAAACAAGCTCTGGTTGATGTTGCTGCAACTGACAATGTTATGTCTTATCAATATACAAGGGGAGTGGTAAGTGTTTTGGCTGTGCTGCTTTGTAATATTGCTAAGGTTTCATTCCTGTTGGTTTTTATAGGGTCATCCAAAGTTGGTGCAGAATCTTTCAAAACTGTTTAGTCCACTTTTTGGAATTGACATTGACCCATTGAAAGACATTTTAGTCACTATCGGTGGTTATGGGGCTTTATTTGCCTCTATTAGTGCATTTATTGAAAAGGGAGACGAGGTATGAAATTTTCCATTATTTGCAAAGCCTGTATTGTGCATTCATGCTTTGTTGATTGTTTTCTACAATAACATGCTGATAAAGACACAATATATTATGGCCATGACCACCTTGATGTACTTACAAACAAAATAAAGCATTTTTGCTTGCAATTTTATTCATGTTTGAAAACAAAATATTGGCGTTTTTTCTACAGGTTATCATAGTAGAACCCTTCTTCGACTGTTATGAACCAATGGTGATGGTAGCGGGGGGAATCCCAAAATTTATACCCTTGAAGCCGGTAGGGGTCTGATTAAAATGTTGCAAATTGCATTCAACCTTTATAAACCTCCAAAAATTTTTGCATAGAAATCAGAGGAAAGTGCAGGCACGAGTGCTGGATGGACTTTGGATCGAGATGAACTGGAAAAAATGTTCAACAAAAACACTAAAGCTATCGTTATCAATACTCCTAACAATCCCCTCGGAAAGGTGGGAAGCTTACTTTTTCTAATGCCAGATGAATATAACAACTGAATGCAAGAGATAATGTTACACTTTTTAATACTCAAGTTTGGGTCGAGTTGTTGATGTTGATTAGCGATTTGTGGATATTAAACCTCCAGATAATTTATCTAAAAAGTTTTTAGTACTGTTTGCTTTAACTCACTACTGTTTGCATCAACTGCATTTGAAATACACTAAACGAGTTTGTTAAACCTGTCTTACTTATCCAGGTTTACAGCCGCGAAGAACTTCAAATGATTGCTGATATGTGTATCAAGTATGATTGCCTTTGTATATCGGACGAAGTGTATGAGTGGCTTCTATTCGAGGACAACAAGCATGTTCGTATCGGTAAGTTAAGCCAGATGATGCTTAAGTCTCAGTTTTGCTAGTTTCAGAGATTGACAAAGCCAAGTCAGCTAGTATTAGCATTTTTAGTGCTTGTTGCTTGACCAAGCATTTAAAGTTTCTTGTATAAAATCTGTTAGTTGTAATTAGACAAGTCAAAGTTAATGCTTTCTCTCAGCATATTGGCAAGTTTCATAGTGCAATCATATCCCCCAAAAGTCAAAAGTTGGGTCAAAGTTTTTCAGTTTTGAAGTGTAAGCATTTGACTAATCTATTGTTACGTTACTACATAGGTTATAAAACAATGAGCCCATACTATTGACTTAAGGTACCTGGTGGTCGCCTAAAATATCACATGCAGTTTTGGCCCATTTCTTCATTAATTTGAATGTCTATTTATCGCAGCATCTTTACCGGGTATGTGGGACCGCACATTGACTATTGGAAGTGCTGGAAAGACCTTCAGTGTAACAGGGTGGAAGGTAAGAAGATGTTCGCTCGTGATAATTTGAATAAAAAGACCATGCCCGATCTTGTACTGCAACATTTACATGCTTTGTAACACCTATTTTAGCTAAGTTGTCATTTCCCTAAACCATTCCTGGTTTTTGTCACTATATGTAAAATAATGGTATAAGTGTACATCATGATGCTTAAATATACACTGAACATCTTGCCTGAATCGTGTCAATAAAACTGTTGAAGTAGCTCATGTTGATAACACAAAATGCGCTACGTCCTGCCTATGTGGAATGACACAGTCATATCAACATTTCTAAAACTTCTTAACAGTTTAATATTAACTTGTTTATGTAGCGGTGAAACTATTTAGTCATGAAAACCGTCAATATATGTGTCAACTTTATTTTTCAGCTTGGCTGGGCAATTGGACCTTCTCAACTTATCAAACACCTTCAGACTGTTTGGCAGAACAGCGTGTACACATGTCCAACACCGTTACAGGTAAGTAAGACATGATACAGCAAGCACACGTTTGCATGTGAATGAATACTCAACATACCAGCTTGGTATTGTGTAAAATAACTGCTTCATTTGTGAGATTTATAAACCATAAATTTGTTTTTAGTTGAGCTCATTTTGGGCATTTTGTTTTGAGCAAGTTTACCAAATTGAATGCCGGCATTTTGTAAAACGTTTTTAATTACGTGTGTAAATATTTTTTTTTCGCTTTTTTGAATCGGCTCAAAAGATACAACCCAGTATTTGTATATGTAGAACATTTTCTTTGTTTCTTATTTGTGACAACAGCGTTTGTCGAAATGCAGAAAATTTTTACACAAAGTTTTTTTCCGGTAGTTTATAGCAGTTTTTTTGTTAACTTTTATTACTAAGATCCTCGTAAATTATTCTTCAGAAGAAGCCACTGTCATTTTAAAGTGCGCTAAAATGTTTTCTATCTGCTCGCAGGAGGCAGTGGCAAGAGGTTTCGAGACCGAGATGTCAAGAATGGGAACGGATGAAAGTTACTTTAAAATTCTTCCCAAGCAGTTACAGGCGAAACGAGACCGAATGGTTGAAGTGTTGCGGGACGTGGGTTTGAAACCGATTATCCCACAAGGCGGATACTTCCTTATCGCCGATGCTTCTAGTCTCAGTAAGTTGCTCTGTTGCACGACTTTTCAAACTGTGTGTCGCGATACCATTTGGGTCAATAATAAAAACTTCACAAGAAAATGATAAATATCGATTTTACGGTTGTTTGTGACATCACAAATGATGCCTCTGACGTGTACATTTGTTAAAATTGAATAGGAAATTTGACTTGACTGGAAACAATTTCAGCTTTGATACAAGTCATATAGCGATAGTAACTCATAAACAGTAAAACGCGTCTACAGTTTGTATCCCGAAACTTGTGCCTTGTATTTTTGTGCAAGACCTATGAAGATTTACAGAGCAAAACCCTCCAATAGACGTCGATACCTAAACTGTATGCTTTAATTTGTATGCCCCAATTGTTTCAAAAACTGAATATCGTAACCAACTAACTGACGGTAACAATATGTACAGAGGTTGACTTAAGTGATTCGGAAGATTCAGGAGATGCGTGGGATTACAGACTGGTAAAGTGGATGACAAGGAACAAGAAAGTTGCCACTATCCCTACCACGGCTTTCTATAGCAAGCAGCACAGACATATGTCGGAAAAATACGTCCGCTTTTGTTTCTGCAAGGTAAGGCCAGGTTTCAGTTAGAAATGCAAAACCAAAACATTGTGTTTTATTATTAATCCTTTTTTATGAAATTTATCAAGTAAAATGTTCATCCATCAGAATTTGAATGTGACACCTTGTTAGGGAATACAATATTGCTTAGCATTTGTTAGTTTTAAACTTAATGCGTTAAAGATGTTTTATTTCTAATGTCAGTGTCCACAGATGATGAAGTGCTATTTACGGCTTAGGGATAAAACATAATTTAAAATTGTTGTATACGTTAAATGCTTAGTATCCTGTGATAACTTTTCGTAAAAAAACTCTACCTAATATGATAAATCTAACTAATTTGGCATTTGATTCTTAGTGCAAATAAACTTCCGTTACAGGAGGATGAAACGATTGAAAAGATGGAAAAGATTTTCAAGGAGTGGGCAAAGACAATGTGATGAAGCGATAAAAAATTTCCCGATCCTTCACTCCAAGTCAGTCCTTTATTTTATTAATTGGAAGGCTGACACTGATTCGGTAAAACGCCGCCTGCAGACCTAGCGTACTATGATTCATATATGAGTGTGTCGTTATCGTTGGCCTGCATAAAAGCAGATTCCTGATTTGAATATAATCCATGGTTTATTGCATCATAGTCGCAACTCATTAACCCCCGAAATGTCATTAATGATGTTGTGTGTGTTAGGTTATGTCGTCATAAAGGTTGAACAACCGATTACAAGGGGTAATGTACCATACCTTTCAGATCATTAGGGTTTTGTTGCATTACATGACAGGATTAAGCGAGTTTGTTACCTAGCTAAGTTTAGTCAACCGTTAAGATTTTTTCAAACATCTTTTTGATGATTGACTGCGTAAGAGAGTTGAAAACACGCTTTTCTTATTCTTATATGTATTGAGTTGTTAAGATCTATACATAGGGATTGCGAACAAAATTCTGTCATCATCTATTTCTGTGTTTGTAAAATTTCTCCAATATTTCAAAATGCAAACAAGTTATCTTACATAATTCGCTAAATTTTATCATGTTACATGCATTTGTCGCCAAGCTATACACACGTGTAGTAAAAAAGCCACCTTGTTTCTCTTGTTTTAGAAACTTACCACACAAAGGCGCCAAAAAATACCGTTCCTTTTTCGCCAATTGCAATTTGCAATTTTTGGTTCTTTTCGAAGCTCTACACAGGCGTTAACCCGAATTCAGGCGTTAACCCGAATTTAATCAACTTTTATCACAAAAATTAATCAAAAAATTAAAAAACATTTAAAGAAAACGTTTTAACAAACCTGCAAAAAGGCAGGTAGCTCGACGGCGGGCACTTTATGAATATAACGCATCTCCGCACTTCGGGTGCAAAAAAAACGAACAAAAAAGTCACATGACAATGCACTTTGCTTTGCCGATTTTAGTCTGAACAACCAACCTGTGTTTTCAAACCACCGCCTCACATTCATTTGGTCGTAGCCTCAGTTTTGTCATTTTGTCTCAAGATGTTATTGTCGGGCCTTACTGCTTTGCTTTTTCATATTGTGCTGAGTCATATCTGTTTTTATGCGTCAGCGATTTAGCTAATAAAGCAGCAGAGCCGCGGGACATCAACTGGTATTGGATTTGTTGTTTTGTTTTTAAAAAACGGTTCGCTTTGACAACAAATCAATTTTTTATTCCTGTTTTGTGTTTCCTTGAGTAAGAAACATTGCTCCAACCAGTAGAACCCGACGGGTTGGAACAAATTAAAGTTGCCTGTTTTCCCCAAACGAGCTGTGCCTCAGGTAGCCCGAAACACTGGCATAAAATGAACTCATCGCACAAAAAATTAACCCACTGCAAAACCTTCCAACATATCGGGAACAATACCAGCTACGCAATCGAAAAGCCATAACTATTATGAAATATTCACTCAAAAATTTGCGATATGAAACTTCCGTTTTTGGCGCTTTTTGCTTGAACCAGGGGGGGGGAAGCGGTTTGAGCCGGTTTTNGGTTTTGGCTTCCCAACGAACCTCCAAACGAGTTTAAACCGGAATGGGAGACATCAAATTTTTACCCGAAATTCGCAAAAACACCAAGGCCATAGCCTTGCACATTTTTCGATTTTGAGAGGTCAAAAAATTGCATAAAAATTCCGTTTTCGGCGCTTTTTCCTGAACCATCCAGTTTAAAGCGGTTTAAGCCGGTTTTGGCTTCCCAACGAACCTCCAAACGAGTTTACAACGGAATCGGAGACATCAAATTTTCGCCCGATTTTCGCAAAAACACCAAGGCTATAGCCTTGCTCATTTTTCGATTTTGGGCGGTCAAAAAATTGCATAAAAATTCCGTTTTTGGCGCTGTTTGCTTGAACCATCAAGTGTAAAGCGGTTTGAGTCGGTTTTGGCTTCCTAACGAACCTCCAAACAAGTTTAAACCGGAATCGGAGACATCAAATTTTCGCCCGATTTTCGCAAAAACACCAAGGCTATCGCCTTGCTCATTTTTCGATTTTGGGCGGACAAAAAATACATAAATATTCCGTTTTATCACGCTTTTTCCTTAAACCCTCCTGTTCAAAGCAGTTTGAGCCGGTTTTGGCTTCCTAACGAACCTTCAAACGAGTTTACAACGGAATCGGAGACATCAAATTTTCTCCCGATATTCGCAAAAACACCAAGGCTATAGCCTTGCATGTTTTTCGATTTTGGGCGGTCGGAAAATTGCATAAAAATTCCAATTTGGGCGCTTTTTGCTTGAACCATCCAGTCCCCAGCGGTTTGAGCCGGTTTTGGCTTCTTAACAACCCCCAAACGACTTTGAACCGCAATCGCATTTATCAAATTTTCGACCGATTTTCGCAAAAACACCAAGGCTAGCCTTGCTTATTTTTCGATTTTGGGCGGTCAAAAAATTTCATAAAAATTCCGTTTTTGGCGCTTTTTGCTTGATCCATCCAGTTTAAAGCGGTTTAGGTCGGTTTTGGCTTCCTTACGAACCTCCAAACGAGTTTAAACCGGAAACGGATATATCAAATTTTCTCCCGATTTTCGAAAAAAAAACACCAAGGCTATAGCCTTGCT
>QXVZ01000467.1:10389-48501 GCA_008931825.1 Phallusia fumigata
CAAATCTCCGTTAATCGGTTACAATGTACATACAAATAACTTGCAAATACACGTTCTATGTCCAGTTACTCTTATTAGCTACGTTTTTACAAGTTACACACAGAAAAAAGGAACACGAAACATACCAACTGTTGGGCAACCAGGACTTCACTATAGCCAGCGGCTAGGGTTCCAACATTCAAATGCTTTTACTCAACATGGTTTACTATTAGTAACTTGCATTTCTACAACATTAAACATAAAGAAGTTATACACTTATTTCTTCATTAAACATAAAAACTCTGCTGTCTGCAACGCTAGCATACAAAAGCATGTCGTCTTAAGCACATTCTATCGCGAGGATGAATATGAATTTACGAGATACAGGGGAAAGAAGGTGAGTATAATCAATCATGCGGAACATAACAATTCTCGCTGTAACAACCCCCCGACGATGTGCGAACCCATGAGAACATCCACACAACATACAAACAGCGAGAACGGAAACAAACGAACAAACAAAACACTTTAAGCCTTCATAATCAGGAAAATTGCTATTTCTGGAGCGTCAGCAGGTACTCGTTTGTCCAACGGACCCAAAGTGGTCGGCCAAGTACTGGACCTGGCGTCAGTGTCTTCGAACGTAGTTGTCTTCCTTCACGAACATTCCGGGTGGCGATGTAACCTGTCGCCCGATCAGTTCGGTGTTAGCGGCTCTCTATCGGCAGGATCAAGATTGATGGGAGTCAGAGGCCTCGAGTTAAGGATGAACTCCACCTCAACAAGCAGCGTGTTCAGCGTCTCATTGGAAGGCACTTGCTGTCCCAACAAGACATTCAAGATCTAGCGCACCGAACGAATAAGACGTTACCAAACGCCACCCATGTGCCGGCGGGTGGGTTGAATGACCAGTCAATGCCCCACAGGCGAAGACGCTCTTCGATGTGTGCTTGATTCCATTTTTCTAGAGACTCGCGCAGTATGCACTCCGCGCCCACAAAATTTGTGCCATTATCACTGAAAACGCGCTTGGGCTTTCCGCGTCGACCAATAAACCTTCTGAAAGCGTCAATAAACCAGTCAGTAGAAAGCGAGTGTGCAACCTCCAAATGCACTGCACGAACAGTCATACACGTGAAGATGCAACCATAACGTTTGACCTCGCTTCTTCCCTGTTTGACAAGCATAGGTCCGAAGCAATCCACACCTACAGATGAGAACGGCGACTCACCTGGAGTCGCTCAACAGGTAAGTCAGCCATAATTTTCGGGAATGAAGCATTTCTTCTTCGACAAAAGATACAGTTTCCAAGGATTCTTCTCACTGCCACACCGCCTGGCACAATCCAGTATCTCTGACGTATAAATGCCCACGTGTGCGACATTTGCGCATGGCACACATTCGCATGAGACTCGCGTATGATCAAGGTAGTGATATGATGTGCGTTTGGTAGAACGATCAGATGCTTTAGCTCAAATGGTATCGGGGCCTATTGCAGCCGACCACCAACTCGCAACACGCCATCAATCAAAACTGGATTGATTCTGTGCAGAGCCTTTGATGGAAGTTTCTTCATAATTTTCTTTTTCTCACCGCGACCGACGTATTCACACTTCCAAAGCGCATCCATTTCTTCATGAAACTCCCTCCGTTGGACATGTTTCACGATCGCAGTCCCAGCCTTTTTAAGATCAGTGACAGATAACCCCTTTGACAGCTGTGGGTCTTTTCGAGATCGAAGATAGTCCACAAACTGTTGGAGCCACGCAACTGCCTTCTTTAACTTCTTCCATTAAGAGTAGCGACGAACCAAATCATCAAACAAGCAACGTTCTTCAGCAGCATGCAAACCACCGCTTTCTTTGGTTTCAGGTTCAAATACTCTTCGGGCATATCCCGAGTGTGTACAGGACTCACAGGCCAACCACTCTCTTCGTTGTTCAGAAACGAAGGACCTGAGAACCAACACTTATTTTTGAGAAACGCTTTTACAGTAGACCCACGAGATGCATCATCGGCTGGGTTCTGTTCCGTGGGAACATCCTTCCACTGCGACGCGTCTGATCCTTCTTCAATTTTCGCTAATCTGTTGGCGACAAAGGTACAGAAACGTTTTCTCACGTTATTGATGCATTGCAGAACTGAAGTGGAATCTGTCCCGAAAACAGATCGTCCGACATTTAGATCAAGCTCCTGCCTTAAAACTTGGTCCATTTTTACAGCAAGAGTAGCTGCCGTCAATTCCAACCTGGGAATGGAAACTGTCTTCAAAGGTGCAAGACGGGCTTTCCCAGCAACAAAGGCACAATGCACGTTGCCTCGCATATCAACTGTTCGCAAATACGAGACTGTTCCGTATCCACTGGAAGATGCATCTGCAAAGTGGTACAGCTCATAACTTTTGACTACATGACCAGTGCTATTAAAACATCGTCCAATCTCGATCGACGATAAACCTGGAAGTTTGTAAGTCCATGCATTCCACCTCTTTCCTATGTCCGGTGGAACTTCCTGATCCCAGTCGTACTTTTCCTTGCAAAGCTCTTGCAACAGCTTTCGCGCATGCAGTATCACCGGTGCAACGAATCCTAAAGGATCAAACAAGGAACTAACCACGGAAAGTATTGCTCTCCTCGTTACAGGCTTCTTCTTGACTTTGATGTCAAATTCGAACTTGTCGGAGCGAAAATTCTCCGAGCACACGTTCCATGTGCTTCGCATCAGCGTTTAATACAATTGACTGCACGGATCTATCTTCGGCTGGGACTAACGACAGCACCCGCTCGCTGCTGAGCACCTATTTTCTGAGCAGAAATCCTCCACTTTGCAACAAATCACGCATCTCATCGCCAATTTTATTTCCTTGTCTTCTGTTTTGACGGATTTTAAATAGTCGTCAACGTAGAAGTTCCGCTTCACTGTGGAAATCACTTCAGAACTGAAACTCTCTTTGTTGTCTTCAGCAGTTTTCTACAAACAAAACCCAGCACAGCAAGGACACGAGGCTGCGCCGAATATAAGTACCAACATCTGGTAGTCCGCAGGTTTACGCGACAAATCGCCTTCAGGCCACCAAACGAATCTTAGAGCGAATGTATCGATTGAATCAACCTTTACCTGATGAAACATCGCTTCTTCATCTGCGACGAACGCAATTGGTTCCTGGCGAAATCGAACAAGCGTTCCCAAAAGACTTTGAAGTAAACCTGGGCCTAGCAAAAGTTGATCGTTCAGCGATTTATTCTGAACAATCTGGCGGCACAATCAAAGACAACCCTCACCTTTCCTGGTTTGTGCGGGTGTGTCACCGGGTGATGCGACAGGTACCAAACAGCGCCATCCACCGAATTCTTGTCACCGTCCTCAAGACGTCTGGCGTATCCCTCCTTCAGGTAAGTATTCAACGTTTGTTTGTACTTTACATACAGTTGCGAGTCATTTTCCAATCGCCGTTTCAAGTATGACAAACGCTTCATTGCCATAACACGGATATTCGGTAAGTTCGGAGCACCTGGTCTCCACGGCAACCGCAATTGGTAATGTCCATCATGACACTTAACCGAGTCTTCCATTTGTTTCAATGCGTATCTGTCTTCTTTAGAAAGTGTCGGTCCAGGTGACAGCGCGGTGGGCCCAAAGTCGCTTTCCCACATGCATTTTATTTGTTGGTGCAACGTTTCGTCCTGCGAGGTTATAAAATTCACACGTCCCTGTGAACTATCTGAACTATGATCATGGCACGGACCTACAAGCGACCAACCGAGCATAGAACGCACGGCACTTGGCTCCCTTCTTCCACCTCTTCTTTCATCGTTGATCCAGAACACCTCGGGAACGTTGACTCCAATCAGCAACATGACTTCCCCACGGGGCAAAACAGGAAATTCCAAATCACGCAAATGATTCCACTGCCAAAGCGACCCTTCCGGTACTCTGTTTGGAGACACTTGCAAACTGTCCACGCTCAAAACGTCTCGTGGAATTGTACGGATTACTTTCCGTCAATCGACGCCACCGCTAGATCGACGGCTAAACCTCTCTCCTCTGCGACCTATCACTGACCGTGGTCAAGGAGTACGTTATCTTCTTCCCCCCGATGTCGAGCTGCTTGATCAGTCGTTTGTCACACACGATTGTAGTCGATCCTTGGTCTAAGAAAGCGTAAGTTTCCAGCTCCTTACCATTACCGACCTTCACTTGTACCGGAACAATATTAAGGTACACGCTTTGTGCATGAGTGCTCATGCAAGTCCAGCTGATTGTTGCATTTGACGATGACGGTGTCTCTTCTGACGCTTGCGTAGATGCTTCGCGTACGGGTGCATTCGTGGAAGTCTTCCATTCCGTCCAGTGCAAAAGATTGTCATGTTTCCCGCGGCATCCGCCGATCGTGCAAGAACTTGGCAAACTACAGGATCCTGCTACATGACCTTTCATAAAACGATTGTCACACAGACGAGTTTGTCAAAGAAACCGACGTTGCATTTGTCGATGCTCTTGTCTTTGTCGGTGGACATTTGTTTCGCTTCTGCTGCACATCTTAGTCCTTCCGCGGACCAAACATACGACCAAACATCGTGTTCCCATTGTGAGCTTCACTCTTGACAAATTCAAAAAGGTAACTGAAACGAGGCTCTTCTCCACTCCTTTCAATGCCCGCTGCGAGTCTTCGCCATTGACTCTGCATGGTGAACGGCAACCGCTTTATTATGTTCAGCATGTTCTCAAAGTTGTTTATGTCCGCAAGGTATCCCAGATAAATCAGAGTTACCAAACATCTCTGATAAGGCTAATGACTTAACTTTTCCACGTACGCACGTGCGATCACAAGAGGGCGCCCGTACCGCTCGAATAATAACTCTCGAGCCTTTTGGTAACCGTACGGAGGTTCCAGTCCAATGCAAAAGGAGATCATATCATATGCTTCGTTACGACAGTATGAATCAGATAATTTATCTTAGAGCTGTCACTCTCTACACAACGACCTATATTTTCGTTGAAACTTATTATGAAACGCGTGTACATAAGCGGATCACCATCGAAGTACAACTATTCCGGCCTGGAAGGTCAATCCCTGCCTTGAGCACAGCAGCAACACGACACAAGTCACTCACCTCCGGCTCATTAATCGTCACGTCAGGTTTTGACTTGGGGTCACAACGAAAGGAGGTCGGACTGTCCGTTACCACCTTCCCGCCAGAGTTACCGTTGTTGACATTGCCGGACTCTGACGCTCGCCTTTTCTCTTTGATCTCCGTTGGTTTGGTCTGACGTGTGCACGGCAGCGAAAATTCAACGCGCTTCTCTGGTGGAATTTCAGCGAAACAAGATTCCTATGAAGACGTCTTCTCCCATATGTCGACTTCCGCGGTGGCTGCTTTTATTTTGTGATCAGCCTCAAGAATCTTCAACTCATTTTCTGAAGATTTTAGCTCACTTTCCGCTTTCATTTTCTTTTGCAGTAGTTCATTTTCCGCACTCATCCTTTTCTGCAGGATTTTTTCCAGAAGCGCAACCTCTTTTCTCACAAGCGCTTCAGTACGCCTGCAGCTCGACCTTGAGTGTGTGAACCACCTTTACTTCGAGAACCGAAATCGCTGACAGACGATTCCTTGCTGGAACGTTCAGTTGGTTTTGGACGCATTACTTCCACCAACCATTCATTCACGCGTGTATCAAATTCTTGCTTTCCACTTCGCAGACTTGAAAGCGCAGTTTTTTTTTTTTCGTTTCTCCTTTTTCTTTCTCACGAAGTCCAAACGAATTATATGCTTGTCTACACATTCGTCATCCCACAAGAAGTCACACCCTTTACTTGCAAAGAATGATCGTGTTCACAAATCAAGACTGTGGCGGCAACGGTTTTTCTGTGAAAATTACACAGCACACATTATGACGTCACAAGAGCAATGTTTAACATTATGTTGCAAGGCATGCTTTACATGAAAGTCATTAAATCAAATCTCCGTTAATCGGTTACAATGTACATACAAATAACTTGCAAATACACGTTCTATGTCCAGTTACTCTTATTAGCTACGTTTTTACAAGTTACACAACGAAAAAAGGAACACGAAACATACCAACTGTTGGGCAACCAGGACTTCACTATAGCCAGCGGCTAGGGTTTCAACATTCAAATGCTTTTACTCAACATGGTTTACTATTAGTAACTTGCATTTCTACAACATTAAACATAAAGAAGTTATACACTTATTTCTTCATTAAACATAAAAACTTTGCTATTTGCAACGCTAGCATACAAAAGCATGTCGTCTTAAGCACATTCTATCGCGAGGATGAATATGAATTTACGAGATACAGGGGAAAGAAGGTGAGCACAATCAACCATGCGGAACAAACAATTCTCGTTGTCACGAAACACGTCCCAACAGTAGGTGGTTGGGTGTCAGTGGCTCATCGTCTGTAGACGAACAGCTGATCGGCGTTGATCGGTGAAAGGTCTTGAATTTATGATGCTTTCGAAGCATTAATAAACGCGTCGGTTGGATCTGGCGCTACTTCATTGTGCACTGCTCGCACAGTTAACCAGGTAAAACGACACCCTTAACTTTTCGTTTCACTTCTTCCTCGTTTCACCAAGAACGTAGTTAAACGGCGGCTCGTCGGACGTCAGTCGGCCTAAAACCATTTGTCATTATCCGGGATCGGCAAAGCATACACACTTGCTGAGCGCCTTCTCTAATTTCCCCTCTGATCCGCAGAAGTCCGTCAAACAACTGGGGGCTAAGTTTCGCCAAAGCGTATTGCGATTTCGTTAGTTTCATTGTAGGTTTTTTTGGACTGCTCGGAATGCGACAAAATGTCAACTACAGGAGCGAAGCACAGACTTTGTACGTACTTGATTATCTCCAACTAGTCGGAGAAATCTTCGAGCGCAGAAACGACTTAAAACGCAAAAGCCATGCGACCGATACCTTAGATTATACAAAGAAGATTAGCGATCCATCAGACGATCAGTTGACTCCGAGTGTGCGCACACATATACTATGATCCCCATCCTTTTAACAGGCTGGAACATTTGGGGCAGTTGAGTTTTCATCTCTGGAAGGATTGGCCATCGATACTACTGAAGAAAATTTCAGACCTACCAGCCATCGAAAGCTGACAAGTTTACAGTTCAAGCGTCGCCCGCGGGATTTACCTGTGAACCAACGTGCCCCCATTGCTCTGGGGTCGTTCAGATTCGCGGTTGTCCATATTTGTTAGCCGTCGAACCCATTTGTCAGCCTGTACCGCCAAGACAGCAGCATTAAGTTCAAAAATTAACATCTACCAGTCGTAGGTAGGACACGGTTCCATACCCTTGAGTAGACGCATCCGAAAAGTGGTGCATCTCGGACTTCGCCGCCACACCGAATGTCGGCGGCTTGAAGCAGCGGGAAAGTGTTAGATTCTCGAGCTCTGGAAACTGGGAAAGCCAGCGCTTCCATTCATTAGCATCGTCTTCTGGTAGCTCGTCGTCCCATCCCAATCTTTGCCGAACAGTTGCAACACCTTCGCAATTAAGGTAACGAATGCCGCGAAGCCAAAGGGTCGTACAGCGTGTTAACAGCAGATAAAACATTGCGACGGGTAAACTGTTTGCCTTGTGTCAGATATGCTAAACCAAAACTCGTCACTCTGCACCCGCCAAAAGACACCCTACACTACCCAACCCCTCTACACGCGCTTCAAAGGTTTACATCAGTAAACGATTTTGCTCATTTCCCCTCGGGGATTTCATTTAGGACGCTTTGATTGTTACTTGTCAGACATCCATTTTGTGAGGCGAAATCCTCCCATCTTTAGCAAGTCACATAACTGCGCGACTATATCTACTGCGCGCTCAACCGTGTCGACTGATGTCAAACAGTCGTCAAAATAAACATCATTACGAACGAAATCACTGACGTCCTTGTCAAATTCGTTGCCGAATTGTTCGGCAGTTTCACGTGAGCAAAATGTGGCGCAGCTAGGCGACGACGTAGCGCCAAAAAATGTGCATCAACATGCGATGAACGGTGGGCGCTCGGGAAAAATCTCTCCCGGGCCATCACGGGACCTCAAAGCGTCAATGTCCTTCTTGTGAACGCGGACCTAGTGCATCACTTCCAAATCAACTACCGGGGCAATACTGTTCGTACGAAATCTCTCCAGGACGCCAATCAGACAGTTAATTAAGTCGGACCCTTGCATCAATGCGTCGTTAAGCGACAGTCCCTTGTTCTGCGCTGCGCAATCTAAAACGATGCGTACCTCGTCAGATTTTTGTGGGTGACAAACCGGATGGATCGGCAAGTACTATTGGTATTTCGCTAATGCTCTACACACCAATTAGCTTGTCGGCATATCGGCGAATTTCGTCGCGTGAGAGAACGCGTTGAGCGGCCAGTGCATGGTTCCAACCGCGTAGGCACCGTCGATGCAAGCGGGGATGCTGTCTTGCCAATATCTTCGGCTATTGTAAGAAAAAAATTCCTGAAAACTTCGTTTCTAAAGTCTCTAAAACTTACATCAGAACTTTTGCGAGCCTGGCACCTCACTGGTGTCACAGAGAAACTTGGTCCCGATTTCTGAAAACGCCTGTTGTTACCGAAAACGGTTCGTATTCGCAACTGAAATGCTTAACACGAACACGTTTGGCAATATACGGTGGCCCACAAGTACAATTCAATAATTTTTTTGCAAACATTTTTTTCAGTGCAACAACTTTTTTGCAAACAATTTTTTTAATGCAAACATTTTTTTTCAGTGCAACAATTTTTTCGCAGACAAATCTTTTGTGCTTTATACGGCGTATCAAAAGTAGCAAATTACAACTGCCTGCGCAATTCTGTACTCAGTAGCTGCCAGCAGCGGCCCAAGTAATTAAGCGGTCACCGTAACATATTCAAACTGTGTGACGTGTTGTGTATTACTAAAATACAGTATGTACTAAGCGCAAGCATCAAAACTTACTGGATCTATAAAATGTTTGCTCCTGGAAATGGACGATACTCGCTGAATCTATTTGTACTCAACTATTAATCGCCTCGACGCATTCTTAACACCCACTAAAAAGCCTAAAACAACTTGAAAAACAAACATTTCAAAGTCTCTGTGTGGCGGGGGTGGATATACAAAAATAATACGGTTTGTTTATCTGTTAAATACACAATTGGTTTAGGTTTATTTTAAATAAAAATACAGTCCAAACAGACTAATAAAGTAACGGCAGGTACAGCTTTACGGTTCGAAAACTGCTGGCAATAAGCCAGGAGTGTTATTATAAAAGCTAACAAACGTAGTGTTGGATTTGCGGACTGTAGGAAATACTACAAGTACTAGAAAGACACACTGACCAAAGAATTGCAGCATCGACGCAAACCAAGACTTCTGCGTCACAAAAGGTTTTTGACAAAAGGAACAAAGGGCACTGTTGTGCGTTAGTTTCATGACCAGTGACGTACGGGTACTTCACTTTTGTACGGATTAAATAGAAACTGTTGAATGTGGATTTGCTTTTGATTTATTAACCCTAGCCGCGACCCCAACCTCAAACTTTTTGCCTGTAGTATTTCCGACAATCCGCAAATCAAATAGCTAATTACTATGTTTGTTAGATTTTCTATTCTCACCCCCACCTTGATAGTACTAACCGTCAGGCGTCAGCGTAAATCTGTAGTATTCCAAAGTTATGCCAGCATTTTTCTAACCGTAAAGCTATGCCTGCCGTTACTGTGTCCTAATAGTCTGTTTGGACTGTATTTTTTTGTTTAAATGTATTCTAATCAATGTTATTTTAAATAAACATCCCCAGTTGTGACTTTGAGACGAATGTCTTTATTAAGTTGTTTAGTGGGTGTTAGGAATGTGTCGAAGCGATTAATAGTTGTCATTTTAGGTGTGAACAACGCGTCAAATGGTTTGATTATGGTATGGGGACCGCCTAATTACTTTGGCCGATGCTGACAGCTTCCACGTACTATATTGCTCAAAAAGTAGTAATTTGCTATTTTTGATACGCCGTATAAGGTACAAAAATTTGTCTGCAAAAAAAATGTTGAACTGAATAAAAAATGTTTGCACAAAAAAATTGTTGCACTGAAAAAAAATTTTTGTACTCAAAAAAAATTTTTGCACTGAAAAAACATATTGTTTACACTAAAAAATAATTGTTTGCGAAAAATTGTTCAATTGTACTTGTGGGCCACTTGCTACACCGCATAAACGCCCGTTTATGTGTGAAGTAGCAGACTGTTATCAACCGCAGAGCATTGCGTCGCTCGGCAAAACAGTCAGCGTTTAAACAAGCATTTGCAGCTGGAGGGGTAAATACTTGACCGATTAGGCTAAAATTTTAAATTTTAATACATTTGGATTAGTATGTCTGAAGTAAGGGGCATGTAAACAAAAAACGAAATATTTGGGGCTAAACAGGTAAAAAACGGAAAAATCCAAATTAAAGTCACAAAATACATTAAAATACTTTGCATTGCATCAACCATTAAAATAGAAAACTTCTAGGTGACTTACTTGGTTAAATATTGCTGTTTTAAATATTTTACATTTTGGGGCCTGTGAGTGAATGAATTGGTAAATTGGAATAAAAAGTTGACAGTACACAATTTCAGATACCCATCTATCATGTGTATAAATTTGAAGAAATTTGAACGACTCCTTCTTGACCAAAACGTGGGAACAAACTCGCGTTAGACAGAAAAAAAAATAAAGAAAGAAAAGAAAAAGAAAAAAAGAAATTTTCATGGAAGGGAACCCATAATTACGCTGTGAAAACTGTTAATTTCCTTTTAGGGCAAATTATCTCAAAGTTAAGAACCACTGATCTAGACATACAGTTGAAGGAAGGGCTAAAGAAACATTGCTATCATTCACAAAATAGCAACCTATACACATTTTGTGTTTAAGTTCCAACAAACCAAAAAAAGGAAAAATCAACAAAATAACTTGATTTGCTTATAAAATAATTTCTTGAAAAGCAAACTGACAAAACAGTCACTATATCTTGTTCTCAATGTTTAGCCAACAGCCTTTATGGTGTCTTTTAAGTCTTAACAAACAGGTCGCAAATAAATTCTAAACAAACAAATTTTTGACAATTAGACTTTTAACTACTCACAATTGCTAACAGAACTAGAGAAGTGGCGTTCTCGATATTTTCATTCCATATACACTACCACCTCAAAAGGATGTTTTCCACATATCCCTTTTTTCTTTGTTACATTGGGTATATTTTCAATACCCACATTGGGTCCCTAATTCCCTTGGCATTTGGGGACATGATTGTTTCTGCTAGCATAAACAATATGGGTCCCCACACACATGCGAATTCTGAATAGCAGTGATGTTTTTAGAACGTAATCGGTTTAAAAATCAGTTTTACAAATTTAAACAAAAAGTTTTCCACTTACAACAAAAAGATTTCCACTTACAACTAGAGAAGTGGCGTTTACCATATTTTCATTCCACATACACTACCACCCCCAATTGATGCTTTCCACATGTACCATTTCCTTCATTATGTTGGATATATATTTAATGTCTGCATAACATCGGATCCCAAATTCCCTTGGCATTTTATAACATGATTGTTTCTGCTAGCATAAACATATGGGTCCCCACACACATGGAGTTTCTGAATAGTAGCGATGTTTTAGGATGAGACTAGTTTAAAAATCGGTGGGAAAACAAAAAAGTAAAGATTTCCACATATATTCTAACCAAATCGTTTTTTTACATTATGCCAGTTACAATCTCTCTGTAAACAGCACAATTGACCTACAGTGACCTTTAGTCGAGCCGCAACAAACTAACGAATCTCTTCAGCGCGGTTTCAGTAATGTACTGTAAATTTAACAACAACAACAACATTACGCTTCTTGACCAACTAACTGTGCGCTTACGTGTTTTTGTACAATAGAGTAGAACGGTAAATGAAAGCAAAGGTACCTTTTCAATGTTATTTGCCAGACCCATTTCGGTTTACGCTACGCAATCACCTAAACCAGTGACGTAATATAAACAGCTAAGCTTCGTCCGTCATAAAACAAGACAATGAAAATGAAAGGCCCGCCTGGCCGCACCCTTTTAACTACCGTTTACGCTGAGTATTGCGCCGCTTGAGTCGTAAAATCGTCAATCACTCCCTCGCGTCAGGTCGTTTTGCATTTGGGGCAGAGTAAATACTTGACCGATCAAGCTAAATTTTAAACAACCTATAAGAAGCAACCTGCATATCTACGTCCTAAATTTCAATACATTTGGACTAGTATGTCTGAAGTAAAAGGCATGTAAACAAAAACTGAATATTTGGGGTTAATAAGGTAAAAAATGGGTGAATCCAAATTAAAGTCACAAAATACTTTAAAATACTTTGCATTGTATCAACTGTCAACATAGGAAACTTCTAGGTGACTTACTGTGTTAAATATAGCTGTTTTAAAAATTTTACATTTTGGGGGCATGTTGGTGAACTTATGGGTGAATAGTGGTAAAAAGTTGTCAGTGCACAACTTCAGATATCCATCTATCATACGTAAAAATTGGAAGAAATTTGAACGACTCTTTCTGGACCTAAACGTGGGAACAAACTCGTACAAGAAAAAACAGAATTTTGGGGGTTAAAAGGGTAAAAAATGGATGAATCGAAAAAAAAGGTACAAAATACATACAATACATTGCATTTTACTATCAAAATAGAAAACTTCTTGGTAACTTACTTTGTTAAATATTGTCGTTTTAAAAATTTTACATTTAGGGAGCCTGTGGGTGAACCGATGGGTGAACTGGGGTAGAAAGTTGACAGTGCACAACTTCAGATACACATCTATCATGTGTGAAAATTTGAAGAAATTTGAACAGCTCCTTCATGACCAAAACGTGGAAACAAACTCACGTTAGACAGAAAAAAGATAAACAGAGTAAAAACAATATGTGTCCCCTTCGTGGAATGGGACCCAATGCACCCATAATAACTAAATCATTTCCTACATCATGTCAATTTCAATCTCAATGTCAAAAGCATGAAATAAACTCCACAGTTACACTAACCAGTAGTTTGACATGTGACCTTTGGCCGAGCTGTTGTAAACCGCAAACTCGGCCCCTACAAATTGTATGTCTAGTTAACCTGTTGAAAACGATGTCTTTAATGATGCGGATTGTNTGGCGATCCCTGATATAGCTGGTCAGAATGGGATGACCATGGAGAATCACACTCTTCTGATGTTTGCACATATCTCCGCTGACACCAACAGGGCAGGTGCACATGCCACATGCAACGTCAACTGCATAGGATATATTATCATCCTTTTCACTGCGAACAGTGAAGAGTGTTGCAGTATCAGTCGGACTGATCTTATCCATGTCCAATGGTGGTGATTCGAGTGTGATCTTTTTCTTACGATTAAGAATCACATTCAAAATGCGGTTGACAAAATATGTGCTGTACACTTCAGTAACGAAATGCAGCAACTGGCAGGCATTGTAAGCTTTACACCTACAAACAATACAAATGTATACCTGCTTTAAAGAAATAATTATTATGTACATATATATTTGAATCTCTAATTAACCTGTTGAAAACAATGTCTTTAATGATGCGGATTGTCGACTCGCAGCAGTTGTTGGTGTTTTGCCCACGAGTCAACAAGTCATTGCGATATGCCAAACACCATTTCTCTTTTTTAGCCANCCATTGCGATATGCCAAACACCATTTCTCTTTTTTAGCCATCCAGTGATCAACATATCTGTACAAAGAATCATTATTTATATGTTGCACAAATCATGTAGTTTATTTGTATTATTTCCATAGCTTCACAATTTGCAATGTATAAATACCTCAAAAACAAATGGCACTGTCGGCTCTCACACAAATTAGCAAGATCAGAATGTGNTTTGCAATGTATAAATACCTCAAAAACAAATGGCACTGTCGGCTCTCACACAAATTAGCAAGATCAGAATGTGCATTTAAACAATGTTCCTCTGTTTGGCTGTACAATATCTTTTGGAATGCCTTCATAATAATGGGTCTTAAATCTTTGTGAATGGCATTTTTGACAACAAACAACCATCTTCACACAACCTGAAAAACATGAAATATACACAAGTAAGTATAAATCCGGCCAGACTTCGTTGAGAGCATTGGTCTCAGCTGCACAGTCATCGGTCATGAAGACTTTTGGTGAAGTGAAATCTGTAGTGAAATCCGAATTTCCCCAACATGGTCTTGAGCAGTTGAAAGCCTAAGAAGTATATGATGTAATTAATGGGTGAATTCACCAAGGCAAGTCTGCCAATCTACATGTATTTTTATGGGAGATACCTTTTGTGAAGCACCGTTCATCTTGCCCACTGGATATTATGGCCCCTAGTGGTAGAGCCCCAATTGGACTACTAGACAATAGGACTGTTAGTGAGGCATTAGTCTGATCCAAATTGGATGTAGAATTCACAAACACAATTTCAGAAGATTGTATCATCATTTTGTGAATCCTTTCCATGATCGGACTAACAATCGCACACACATAAGATCCTTTAAATTGCTCAAGGCAGATTTTAGGATTAGCCTCTTCAGCATACTTCTGTATGGCACAAAACAAATTTAAACCACCGAATGCCCCAAAGTTAGCCTTACGATGTGTTCGTTATGCCGTCCCTGATTGAAATTAATGTGCTACGTACGTCACACGAGAAAACTTCATTCTGCTTTGGCGCCGGAGCAATGGTTAAGAAGCTAAACGTGCGCTTTCGACGCGATAACAAAGTAACAGACTTCATTATCAAATAGGACTGCATTTATCTCTTTGTATATTTGTAATGCTTTTCCGTTACTCCATCTCCAAACATTTTTTTTTCATTTGTCATGGTCTCGTTATTTAGGTTCTATACAAAGTGGATTGACCTTTTGGTTTTTATGTGTTTTTGCTAGTAATTTATGATTTCAGTTTTTTTACACAAAAAGCGATCAAACTTTTATCTTGACAATGCTTAGCCCATCTGTTTTTTTCAAACATTGTGTAATTCTTCTTGGAGAGGTGTGTGACAAGAGTGGTCAGGCCACAGGTTTAATGAAGATGTGGGGGTCGCGTTTTGGTTTATTTAAACAGAAACTGCATGCACGTGTCTGTGAAAACCGTTTGAATTTATACCTTGTCATTCGTATTTGGATCCAATACTCGCTACCTGGATTTTTTATGATTTCACTTGGGCACGATAATGCACTTTATAATGATTCGTCGTCGATCACGGCTACACTTATTGGCTCTAAAATCTCAACGGCTTAACATACATTTAAATGGTTTTCACAAGTAAACTCGAAATTGCAGCCGTAACTTGCAAGTAACGTTTGTTTTGATCCAAGAACCATATCAAAAATGAGAAGCGCACATCTTCCTCAATAAACGCAGGGCACGACCGAGCGCTCTAATGATTCTTCGTCTCCCACGGCAACACAAACAGCCTCTAAAATCTAAACGTCTTTAATTCAAATGGTTTTTACAGGTCAACTCGATATTGCAGATTAAACTTGCATGCAAAGTTTTGTTTTGATCGAACATTCATAATAAAAATGAGGACTGCACACCATCATCAATAAACGCAGGCCGCGACCGCGCACACCATAATCGTTGTCGACCACGGTAAAGCATACTGACTCTAAAATCAACGCCTTACCATAAATTTACATGGTTTTCACAGTTTAACTCGAAATTGCAGCCCTAACTTGCATGTAACGTTTGTTTTGATCGAAGAACCATATCAAAAATGAGAATTAAGTGCGCATCATCATCACCATTAAACCCAGGGCACGACTGCGTGCTTTAACATGAGTCGATTGATACCTAAGTTACAGCGTTTTTTTATTTTTAAAGGAAGTCCTGCGTTCTTTCCGACTTTATCTGGTCCGCAGCTTACACCAGAAAAACTCCTGCAATCGGAAACACCAGGAACATCAACACATATGCCACAGCAATCCTACTCTTCTCGGGGTCAATCAAGCACAGGTATTAATGCGATTATTTTTTGGGTCAAAAGGTGTTTGCCATCTGCAAAAAACTCAGTTGGTTAAGCAATAAAGAAAGCCTACATCAGAAGCAGGAGGGCATTAAAAGTATTGACAAAAAATGTCCTGCTCTCTCCCCCGGAAAAAATAGACCTGTAGAAACAGCAACGCAAAAAGCCAGGGTAACTATGTTACACGCCTTTTAGGTTCGATTTAACACACTTCCCCTCCACAGAGAATAGAGTGTCCACACTGGACCCGATATAGCAACATCTCTACATTATACGGAATAACGTAACAAAAACGAAGAATACAACAAGCACGAACGTAACCATGACTCGCCAACTGCTTGCACACCTAGTTCCTTCGAATAAAACCAAATAGAAAACAGTAAATGGAAAGAAACAGCAAATGAACAAGTGAAACACTGTTAACTAATGGGAAAAACACGTGTGTACAGCATAAACCAGTTAATCAAGAAATAAACACACATCAAGTATCATTTATAAAACTTTACAGACAACAGTTAACCGTGGCACAAATCAGTAAAACACAGAAAAACAATCAAATAAAGATTATACTAATAAAACTAGTAAATGTAATAAAAGGAGGCTTTACTACAACAATAAACAAGGTGCTTAATGCGAGATAAAACAACAAAGAATGTACCGCTGGAAAGTTTACGCAAAAGACGAAAATACAATAAATGCTAATGTGCTTCGCCGGCGGGATAGAAACTTGGTCGATAAATGGTATGACGCGGTCATACTGTCCACGTTTTTTGTTGTTTCCTGTTGTTGACTTTCATTGCATTCTGCCAAACTGTACCGATCAAAATCATATGGATGGCAATGATTCGTCCCAACTTCTTGCATCGTTCTGCACATGGTTTTTAATCATTCCTATAATTGTTCGATTGTTGCGCTCGACCCCATCGTTACTAAAAGGCATGTACTGAATGGTTCGTGTTTTAAGGCACCCACAAATCTTAACCAACTCCTTAAAACGAACACTTTTCAAATGTTACGCCTTGGGCGAAGTGAATTTGATTTGGAACCCCAAGGCCAGTAAACCAGCGGGGGCCGAGGATACTAGCGGTTTCCTCAGCTGTCATGGTTGTCATTGGCCAGGCTTGCACGTACTTGGTATAAATATCACACGCCACAAGAAAAAACTCATATTTCTTTGTGCGTGGCCGGCAAACCTCCCAGAATGTAAATTTCGATAGTCTGCCTTGGCTCGTTCTCAGCAGATGGCATCAATGGAGCTCGTGGTTTTCGTGTCGGAAGTTTTCTTACGTTACATGCTGTACATGAAGAACAGTAGGCTTCCACAAACTTCCTCATTCCCGGCCAATAAAATCGAATCAAAATTCTTTCCAAGGTACGTTGTATTACCCATGTATCCACCACCATGCATTACGTGTTTGAAAGGGGGTCGGTGACATTGTGCAGCCCATTCGATTAGGTGCCTCAATGTTTCATCACCTTTTTGCTGAGATGCAATAAAATCTTGACTCCAGCCTATGTTCTCCCCCAAGATCAAGCATGGCTTCACCGTAAGTTCCCACTTTACCTATTTTTTCAGGGACGTTCTTCGGCCGTATTCTCGGTGTCATCGTATATGCGGCGACTTAGTGTATCGGCATTTGTATACCCAGGCCGATGAACTAATTCAAATTCAAACGATGACAAAACTTAAAATTAACGGGCACACCGACCGTACGTTTCCTCTGCTTGCCAGAGCCAACGTGATGAAGCATGATGTGCAGGCAACAAAAACGACTTGTCTAGATAACATTGAACTTACTTTACAAAATAGACGACGGCTAGAAGTTCTTTTCTTGTCGTGAAACAATGTTTCTCGCACTTGTGACAGATCTTCCTCCACAGGTAACTGGATGCTCACTTCATCGACAATCTGCGATAAAATACAACCAACGGCTGAATTCGTGGCATTGGTATCAAGTATAAAGTTATAAAGTAAGCCAACGCGCCATTTCATTCAATTCCATTTAAAACGATACGCATAAGATGTTAAAACGTTGAACTGAAATAGGCCACGATAACATTAAATGCCGTCTTCTGTTTGTCTGACTCTTCAACTGGGATTTGCCAATACCTGGAGTTCAGATCTGAAGTGGAAAATGGGATTTGCCAATACCCGGAGTTCGGATCTAAAGTGGAAAAATAATGACACCCAGATAATTGATCGATGTTGTCATCAACCCGTGCTAATGGATAGCTGTATTTCTTAGTGCAGCACGATAATCAATGCAAAACCGGGTGCTGCCATCTTTCTTTTTCACCAAAACGATTGGGCTCGACCGAGGAGAGTCAAAGTGACTAATCACACCCCGCTCTTGCATTTCGTTAATTAAATCATCTACTTTACGTTTGTTGATTTCAGTAATGCGCATAGGTTGTTGTCTACAGGCGCCGCAGCTCTAGTGTTAGTCTTATGATTGGCAAGATGCGTTTGGCCAAAGTGATTTGCTGATAGAGAAAACGCAGAAAATCGTTTTAAAATCACTTTAGATCAGCTGTCCAGCTGAGTCGTATTGAGTCCGAGGTTGTAAATATCCAATTCCTGAAGCAGTTTGGTAATCTACGTTTTTCCCAAGTTGGTGTCAGCTCTTTTCTTTTGGATGAACTGCAGATGGTGAAGCCATTAAAGTATGTCAAATCTCCCTCACTAAAGACAAGAAAAAGCTTCTCTACATTTACACCACACTGCAACAGTTTCTCAAGGTTGGTAAAATTGGCAATCCTTGCTTGTACTTGGTATCTCTTGACTGAGGTAATCGTGCTGGCGGGACAAACCTCGTATTTGTTGACAAAGTCTCGATTGCCTTCGGCAAACACGTCAAATCGAGCCAGAACGGATTCCCACTGCAAAAAACCTGTAACTTCAACTTCGGTAAATAGAGGTATTTTTAGCGGTTCCATTTGTTTAACGTCACACGCGTGGGACATACCTGGTCTTCATAACAACGGAAGTGTACTAGAACCTGCGGTCGGGGTCATGTTTTCGTAATTGAC
Organism: Phallusia fumigata; assembly: GCA_008931825.1. NCBI lineage: Eukaryota > Metazoa > Chordata > Ascidiacea > Phlebobranchia > Ascidiidae > Phallusia > Phallusia fumigata. Next base: position 29,418 of record QXVZ01000467.1, read on the forward strand.
TATTGTACAGCCGAGGTCGATTCACTTACCATTGGCTTCCACAATGGTGTAAGCTTTTGGACATGACGAAAGAGCACAACCGATCAAGCGGTTAAACAGGGAACGCGAAATCACTGTAGCCGCACCAAGGCATATACTGGATGAGAATGTGGGCTTATGAGAGAATAACAACGAAGTTCCTGCGCCAGTGTGTCGATTCTATGTAATTTGTCGTCTGCGGACCTCAGATGGTTTTATAACGGCGCATCAGGATGCTGTTTCCAGGAATTGGGTGCTCGTACAATATTGTACCGATCTCGGCAATTTACTCGCATGTGGCCTGACTTGCCACATTGATAGCATACAGGTTGATTATTCGTCGAGGTGGTTTTAACAATAGAATCAACCTTTGTTTTAGGTCCTGAAATTCCAGACGCAGCTTATTTATCGCATCAAATAACGCAGATTGGTTTGTAGAGTTTGCGGTTGACATCGCTTCACATACACCCGAATTCGTTGAACTTTCTGAAAAAGACGGAATTTAAAAAATAATTTACTAGCTGCTGTAAAGGAGGGACTCTCTTTACAAGAATTTTCCTTTTCAATTTTGTCAACTATAGGGTTCAATTGTTTTCAATTGTTTGTAACCTTTCGTCAAAGCCAAATAACATAGTTCATTCTTAGACTCTTCTCATCTTTTGCCTGACACAGTCGGAGCAGCTTCATCACAAACTTTCTGTCAGATTCTCCCAATTTTTGAATCCTTACCAAAAGCAATTGCTTGGCTTTGTTTTTAAAAATGTTACCGCCAGTTACCTTACAGCCCAGTGCCCTGAGGTCAGCTGTGTACAAATCACTGCTATTGGTTTGCATCATGTCAAAAACTACATCCTCCTCCGGAAAAATTGCCAAAAAACGTATCGCTTTGCTGCATCGTTAACGTCTACGCTTTGGCAAAATATTTCAAACTTGACAAGAATTACAAAGTTTCCTCCTTTTTCAAAACATATTAAAAATTCATTCATACCTCGCGCAACAACTGATGCAGGTCCTGGCGTGCTCGCCATTTTTGTTGCACGTCCTTTAGTTTCGGTACAGACCTGCATTTTTATATCAGTAGTTGCAATCTTTCTCAAAATGATAAAACAGTAAACGGTCGCACCATGCCTCTCTGTCAACACGCACGATCATATTCTATCTAGGGTTGTTCGAAAACACTGTCTCGTCAAGATACAAACGTTACGATACAATAACACTGGATTGGGCCAACAAGTGTGTATGACGTAATATTTGTTCAACAACTATAGAGAACGGTGTAAAATGGTGTTTTAAGTGTCAAATATCTTTGACAAGTTTTGATGAAGAGGCAAAATAGCAAAAGTCCTTCGATATTTTTATGCAGTTATTTTATTTTTTAACAATGCATGTGCTGCAGGCCACAAAGCTGTGCAAATTATCCTTCCTGGTCAAAAACATGGTTACGGCATAAACAAGGAGGAAATCGAAAGGATCTTCGGTCATCCAGATGTTGTGAACACACCGGTTGCCATCTACTCTGTGGCTGGAGCTTTTCGGAAAGGAAAATCGTTCATGCTTAATTTTTTTCTGCGATATTTGTGGGCAAAGGACGGCAGCGAGGTACATTTATTTGACATTGACCAGGAGCACTTTTTCGGCGAATTAGTAATGTTGTTTTACCTACATAACAGTCAGAATCCTGGCTTTATTCAAAACAAAAGGAGTTAGACAAAGGTTTTGAGTGGCGAGGTGGATCAGTGCAACACACACAAGGAATATGGATATGGGATGAACCCTTTTTTGTTCAAACCCCCAAGCATGAAAAGGAAAGTATTTTTTAAGTCAATCCTTGGGCCTTTCTGTCAAAACATGTCGTCATCTTGTAAACCAAGTTATGATTGTCTTCCAGAGTTAAAACTGCACAGGAAATATTGGCGTTGACAATGACAATAAATCTTTTCACCTAGGTCGCAGTATTTCTCATGGACACTCAAGGTTCGTTTGAACCAGGAGCTGCAGTGAAGGATTGCTCAGTGATCTTCGCACTTAGTACCCTGATAAGCTCGGTGCAAATATACAACGTTTCGCAAAATATACAAGAAGACACATTGCAACATCTTCAGGTTGGTTTTGATGGTTTGAATAAAAACAAAACAAACATTTTTGGCAAATTTTACGACCTAACAGCTTTTTACTGAATACGGAAAAGTCGCTAAAAAGATGGGCAAGCAAGGTGGAAAATCATTTCAGGTTTGGGTTTGAGTTGTAAAATTATTTCCGAAAACCCAACCTTGGTAATTTTATTTAGGACTTAATGTTTCTCGTCCGTGACTGGCCTGACCCGGAAATTCCGTATGGATTTGACGGTGGCAGTGAATTATTACACAGAGTCTTCCACGTACAACATGATCACCAAGACAATAAATCAGTTCGAAAGAACCTACTTGATTCGTTTGAACGTGTTTCATGCTTTCTGATGCCTCATCCTGGGTTAAAGGTCGCCAGAAGACACGAAAATCAAAGAGATCAACTAGATTTGGCAGGTGGTTGTTTCCTTTTTTATATTTTCTATTTAGAAAAAGGCAAATAATCGTGTAATAATGTGGCTAAAATTTTACCTTTAGGTGTAGTAAAGATTTTATACCATGTTTAAACGTTATTTAAAGGGCGTGAAGTTACACTGCATTTATCTTTTTAAGATTTGGAACCGGACTTTAAAAAAATGGTGGATGTTTTTGTGCGACAACTTTTCGTCCCTGTCAAACTCGTAGTGAAACAAGTCAACAACAATTCAGTGACAGGAAAAGATCTCATCAACTTTACTTTGGCTTACTTTGATATATTCCGAAGTGGAAAAATGCCCGAAGTCGGTACTGTCATGCAAGTAAGTTTGCCGATTTACACTTGGCTTGCAACTCTGTGTGGTTAATTCTAACTCTTGTGTGGTAAAGTCAACAAGAGAAAAATTTTTGTTTACCGAATGCCGAAGTAATAGTTATGTGTCCCCTTCCTGAAGGGAACACGTATTGTTTATACTCTATTTTTCTTTCTTTTTCACCCCGAGCATGTCGTTTTGCTACGAAATGTTTAGTGGATTTCACAGGAACTTTGACAGCTGGTAAATATGATCACGAAGTTGTGCCATTGGTTTTGTTTGGCCCCAGAGCCTCAAACGAAACGGTATGTCCCGGTTGAGTGAAACTTCGTTGGGTGGTGGTTTATCGAGAGTTGTCACATACTTACTCACCGGATCAGGACTTTTTGGTTAGCCTTTTAAACAATTTATGATTGGGGTGAAATTTCAATAGCTTTTATGTAAACCATTATGGTGTGTCTGTTGCGACATTTTATCTTATAGACCCAGCGGTTACCCTCACGGGTCAAATTACTCAACAAGGTTCGTGTACGAGTGCGTTGCTGCTAAGGAACTTCCAGTAGTCAGACCCATCTTTTGGGTACTCGTGAAAATGGAACGTGATTGTATGACATGCCATAATGTTGCAATATTAGCAGTTTGACCCTATTGCCCCAGCAGTTACCCCGCTATCACTCCCAAATGGGTAAAATTATTACACGATATCCAACCTGGACATAAAGCTAACAGTTTGTAGACATGTCATTGTGGTGCACTGGTTGCTCTGTTTAATTTTTTCAGTGGGGTGGCCGGATGGCCGCTGCCACCATGGGAATCGACGCCTATGATCCTGACGTATGTCTTTTTAAATTGGGTAATAGTGTACAGCGGTAAGGCACCCTTCTAGTATGTATACAATAGTGTGTTAACTGTAATAAATATAGGTCATGTTCGGCTGTTAGGCATACCACGATTCTCTACTTCTACTTTCTATTTACTTTTTTTATGAAATGGTCTTTGTCAAACCCAAAAGTATTTAGGCAGAGTTTCCGTTCCTGAAGAAAGGCAATGTTATTTTCCTGCATTTTTTTCCTGCAACTTTGTTTTTCATATCTGCCAAAACATTTGTTCAGGCAACAGCCAAGGCTGCCATTCTGACAATTATTCAAGAATGCAAAGAAATTTACCGCCGACAAATGAAAAAGGTACATTGTACATAGAATGTATGTTAGTTCAAAAATGTAAACAGAAAACTATTTGCTGTGCAGTGGTGCGAAAATACCTACAAAGGTGACGAAGAAATGAGAAACACCCATGATTTGTGTAAGATGGAAGCTCTATACAACTTTGACCAAATGCCAAAGTTTGGGGATGATTCATTCATTGAAAAGTATCGCAAAAACTTGGAAGAACTTATGAACCAAGAATTTAATGTTTACAAGCAAACCAACATAGCTGAAAAGGTGTTAGTACAAATCGCTTTAATTTGTTTGTTGTATAAAAATTATATTCCATTCTTGTGACGAGGTTTTAATTATGACTGCTTTATGTTCTGCACACACCACCCAGTGGTGCAAAAGTGATGTATAATTACCTTCTTGACTTTCATACATTGCGTATTAGCATCGAATATTGTATTAGCATCGGATAAACGTATGATTTAAATACTGTTCTGTATAACACTCGGTTCGTTGTGTTGCTCCTTTAAAAAAGAGACTGATTTACCTCAGGGCAAAGTCTTGTTTTATCTGCACAATAGCAGAATCGCAGCAAACTTTTTTAAATTAACTGAAATGTGATTTGTTAGGAACGGATGAAGTATGAAGTGCGGAAAGCTGTTTCAGCCGCGGAAGGAAAGTACACAAAAGCTCTTGAAGATGTAGGTATCAGTTTTGGACCATTGTTGCTAAAAACGTCTTTCAACATTCATCAGTGACTTTTCTTGTTCATCAGTGACTTTTCTTGTTCATCAGTGACTTTTCTTGTTCGTCAGTGACTTTTCTTGTCGTGATGTTGCGGCTCTAATGTTGTGGAATATGAAACTACATAAATTCTCTCTCGAATATTACAAATTGTGCATTTAGGTGCTGAATAGTTAAAACGATTAATTCGCGTTAAAACTAATTTTTTCAGATTGTGTCTAAAGCGGGAACACACAAACCTGATAGTTATCTTGCCCCAAAACAACTATAATATGAAGTTTCTTTTATTTTGACTGTACGCCAGCAGTACGACATTCGTTCCATAGTTGGCAGACTCTGCTGCAAGCATTTGCGGAACTAAGGAGTTTTTACACTTGCGTCGCAAATTTACAGGGTACCAGTGGAGAGTACGTCGATGAAAGCACAATTGATAAGATTGAGAAGGGCTGCCGAGAAACCGCTGTTGATTCTTATTTGGAAGAAACAACGCAATACCCACGGGAAACAATTGAAAAATACAAACTAAAGCTGAGGGAACTCTTGGATCAAGCGTGGAAGCGATTTAATGAAAGCAACCATCACAAACGGGTAAGACAGTTTCAATTGTTTTAAGTTTTACTTCATAAATTAGATTGTGCGAATTTTAACTAAATAAAGATTGTAAAAAAGTAGTCCAAGGGCTAATTGCTTCCAGGAAGAATTGCGACGCCAACTTGAGGACAAATCGATTCGAGCTATGCAACAGTACAGACGCATAATGGAAGAGGTAGGTTACTACAGTAGGGCACATTCAAAATTTCTCAACTAAAAAGGAGGTTATTGTGCATTCGTGAACAGGTCTGGTATTTCAAAATATGATGTGCGAAGATAAACCAGTCCTTTTTTGAAAAAAGGTGCACATTTATCGCCCCAAAGGTTGTTGCTGCTAAATCATTAAAAACTTAAAATGGTCAAAAGAAAGGACAATAAAAAACACGTAACAGCAATAAAAAACTAAGAGGGCAAATTTTTCATCCTGGCCGTGGTAACAGGTGCCTTAACGCGATTTTGCGACACACAAAATACAATTAAAAAAAAAGTTTAAAATGTTCAAAAAACACAAACAAGGTGGAACAGAAAAAGTTAGAGGTATTAACCTGGGGCGTCTCGACGAATGGAACTAATTGGGCGCTTGCCCAAGGGCCACACCACAATTAAAGGTCTCACCGCTAATTCGTAAAGCAAGAGCTTTTTTACTTTGCCTTAAGTTGCTCCAAAAAGGATGGACACCTAGAACTTAATTTATTTATTTACTGTTTTTTTTCACAGAAATGTAGTGAACTGTTTTTGGGCGATTTAGCTTTCGAAGAAGGTCATCAGACAGCCGAAACTGAAGCACGGAGAGTATTTGAAGAGTCAAATGTTGACAGACATACAGCGTTATGGAAAAACGAAACGGAGCATTTTCGTTTGCAAATTGAACAGGAGCAAGCCAAATACAGAACAGTCAACGAAATGAACAAAGTGATATACTTTTCTTTGCTAGAATACACTTTTGATGAGTAGAGTTTGTTTTTGCAAGTTTGCGCCGACAAAGTAAAATTAAACTTCTCTAAAAAACTTGTTTTGATGTTGATTGCAGAAACTAGATCAAGCTAAGACGCTAGAAACCATGAATGACGCGAAACGTCTTTACAAATCTTTAATAGAGGAAGTGAGTATGAGAGCCTTAAAGTTTTAAAGTAAAGATTTTATTATAGGCCTGAGACCTTAATGTTACCTGAAGTTCTTGTAAAACTAAACTATAATAAAATCGAAAAAATAGCACTCCCAAACAGGCCAAAAAGTGTTTAACTTAACAAGTTATATTTTCAAAACTGCTGGTCATCTAAAAAGTATTAACTGTTGCATGCATCTGTCTACTATTCTTGTCTTTAACACGCAGCCATAACCCCTTTTAAAGGTGGTATTTATATCAACTTTGTACTAATCTTCTGTTTCACTTGCGTTTGCAGACCTGTGGCGTTGGGTACATTGATGCAGAAAGATTACAACAGACTCATCTAGGAGCCAAGGAGAAAGCAAAAGCTGTTATCTGGTCGGTTGAGGAGAGCAAGGGATCGGAGTTTGTTGACAAATGCAAATCGAATTTCGATGAATTCCTCAACAACGAGTTCGAAAAATTTCAACGAAGAAATGAGAATCTCAAAGTTTGTCAAACTTCCTTTGTATTTTCGTTGAACGATGACACAGTGCGGCATTTCAATTGAATATTTGCACATAGTCACAAAGATGGACTTGATAATTTTTTTATACTACGATTGCATGGCAAGCGCGACGTCATTTGCCAGACGCCGAGAGTAAACTTATTTTCATAGGGCTATAAAAATTTTTAATTAAAGTATAAAGCTTTTATAACAATGCAAGTCTCCGAAACTGGATGATGGTGCCAGCGATTAGACAATTGTGGCAAAACGTTTTTGTTGTGAGATTTTCAACAAATTGGCTCACATGGCTACACACGTTTGACATTAAGGCCATGCAATGCTGTTGACCTTTTGGGTGAGTTTATGCGTATCTGAAATCCATTGCATTTCTATACTTAGGTTTTAGTTTAAAATGATATAAATTGGGTTCCTGCTTGACATGAATCGTTTAAAGACTTTTTTCCAGGGAATAACGCTTTAATAAAGTACAGGCGAAATGGAAAGTTGGTAAATGTAATTAGATCCGACTGTCAAATCGTCTAAATGAATGATTTAGCTCAGACAACCACACGGTAAAATAATTTTGGCTCAAAATTCGCCAGATGGATGTTTCAATAAAAAGACAGATTTAGCCGAAATGTTTCAGCCGCATGAATTAAACAAATGCAAGGCAGCACAGTAAACGACTTTTCGAATATTTTTCAGCAAAGTGTTAACAACCTTTTTAAGCAACGGAAAAATGATGCATACAAAGGATATCAACAGCAAATCGATGATGTAAGTTATACAAAGTAATATTAAAGTAAATTTGAAATCCAAAACTTTATAGAACCTTAAGTTTTGCGTCAGGACTTTAAATCCTGGCGTTGGGCTGGAATGGAAAATGTTAGTTGCGAATCTAAATGTTTAATATTATGTCGCTTACCATAAAATAGGCCACAAAAAGTATGGCACGCGGTGGTCCCAGGCCATGCTTCGGAATGTCTGGTTGACGAGAAATAAAAATTTACTCGCTAATTGTAAATTAACGCAATAATCGTTTCGGCAGATTTTGGACAAGTACATTGATGAAAGATCTCTGAAATCACGACACGACAAGGAAAAGAAAAAGGCGCTAACTTATTATCGCAATGGTGAAGAAGAACCAAGAAACGATTTCCGATTGATTGGCTGTGAGTTAGAATCTGACATAAAGAAACACTACCTGTTGGTACGCGAGAAAAACGAAGAAAACAAGGTTTGTTAAATAGAAAAGCTTGAGCAGTGTTCGTTCTTTGTGTGACAGTTTCCTATTTTGCATCTCTGTTTGTTTTTGCCCAGAAACGTGCTGAGGAAATGGCTGAAAGTGTTCTGCAGGAAATTGAAGAGAAGTATCTCATAACCATGACAAATGTATGTACATTAAAAATCAACACGTGCGTTTAATAATTAGCATACGTCGTAGAAAATGAAACCCTTTGGTTTATTTCCAGTTAGCTTTCTAACCGACCACTCTGTGGGCGACTTGCACTGCGAACTACTGTTCTTGTCCTTTAGCACCTTTTGCAATGGCAATATCAAATGAACATGTATTCTCTCTACAAACTTATAGAGCACAGACAAGCAATGAGAGGTTTCCAAAACCAGGTAGAGCGCAACAGAGAAAGCACAATAGCACAGTTTGGACTGAAGCTAACAGAACAGGTCAGAACAGGGCGGAACAGAACAGCTTTTTGTGTTAGCAGCCCCCACACATATTTAGCTAATTCAACTTATTCAAATAGACACAAGACAAAATACAAAGGTTAGTCGAGCTACAAACACTGATATAAAGAAACCGAACAATACATACAATTAGGATGCTGAATTCCTGACCTATAGCATACTCACTACACAACTGGGCACTTTAGCACAACATACAACAATTACTGAGCGCGACACAGAAAATCAGCACTGACTGACCGCAGTTACTAATATTTAGATAAACACAAGTTATTTGGCATTGGTACCATATGACTGCACAGCAAAATGATGCGAAAACTTTGCCATAAATACACAAACTCGTGGCCGTCCGTGTAAAACACTAGAAAAACGACATTTGGGGAGGAGGACCGCCACACCGTAACTAATTAAAAATTGATACTGATACGCATCACTGAATCTTGACCACAACATACGGGCCTTAATAACTGAAAAAAAGAAATTATTTACAACACAATGTGGTCAAGATAGGCAGCTTCCTCCAACAGGCATATCTTCCGAATGTCCCTCAGATAAGAGGAACTCGCTGTACGAACAGGCATTCTCCGAACAACTTTTTTCGCATCTGGAAACGTCTCTTCAATAATTGCCATTGGCCAGGCCCCACGTGGAGTGTTCTCATCAACGATCAGCACGAGATCACCTTTCTTGAAGTTACGACGCGACTGTATCCATTTTTGTCTCAGCTGCAGGAGGGGAAGGTACTCCTTCAGCCAACTCTTCCAGAAAGCATCAGCAAAATACTGCACATGATTTGCGATATACATCTGCCTTTAAAAAGTGTCCAGGTGGAAGACCGGGTTTCAGTCTTCTGATGAGCATTAAGTTTGGTGACAAAGCAGTCAAATCCCTTGGATCATCACTTAGCGATATGAGCGGTCCGCGGTCGTTAGGAATTCCCTCCACTTCCACCATATATGTATAAAGTGATTCATCACTAATGGTTCTCTCTTTCTGTGAGAGCCCGTAGAATTTTACAAATAGACCGGATAATCATTTCCCACACTCCTCCTTGGTGACTGGAGACAGTGGGTTAAAGTGCCATTCTGTTCCAGGTGGATAATATCAGTGGATAATAATCTGCAATTGGTTTCATTGATTTAATGCACTTCGTAATTCACATTCGGCACCTATAACGTTTGAGCCGTTATCACTGTAGAGATATTTTGGGCATCCTCTACGATTAATGAACCTGCGAAAAAACAGTATAAAAGAGGAAGTTTCTAAAGAGTATGTTATCTCGATGTGGACTGCTCGAGTAGCCATGCATGTAAACACACAGCCATACCTTTTTGCTTGACTGCCGTCAACCTTCACAAGGATTGGACCCATATAATCCAGACCTGTATGGCAAAAAGGTGGATGCCCAGGAGTCAGTCTTGATGACAGCAGCGGTGCCATTATCTGTTCACCAATTCTTGCATTGTATTGACGACACTTCGTACATTGTCGTAGTACTTGGCAAACAGCTGAATGTCCTTTTACAATCCAAAAATGTTCTCGAATTCTTGCGAGTACATGTAGTGTTCCACTATGTCCACTCTTTTTTTTAAATGCATGGATGATTAAATCAGAAACATGTGATTTGTATGGTAGCAGCATCGGAATTTTTTTCTTTGTCAGGTTCTTCATTTTTTGCTGTTGACTTATAGGTCTCCAAGTTGGTTCAGCTCGCAACTCTGCACAAACTTGATGATATCTACTGTTGCATTATCGATTTCCTTTGGCAGTAGATTTCCAAATAATGGTTTGGTTAGACCATTTTGTTTCCAAAGCAAGTATTGCTTAAAACGACAAAACCACGCTACACTTATTTGTAGCTTCTTCCAAAACTTCTACAATAAGTCACAATTAGGAGAACAACCTGTTGTTGTCTCACAACCAGAGATGCCAGAATCATCACAAGATATAAGGTTATTTGGACAAGTTGGTGCAACACAGGCTGTGCTAAACAGTTGTCAGTCACCACCTGTTAAGCCATGTCAATCAGCAACACCACATCATGCACCTTTCTGTCTCTTGTTCAAGAAATACTGCCCACTCCCAACTGCTATGATTGCCCTGTTAATAATCACCCACTTGCACCCTATTCTATCTACCCCATTCCCACTGTACCTGATGCTAAAACCAATCTTCATCTTCCAGGAAACTCAACTGGAGATTCTCATTTTATTAAAGCCATGGAAACAATAACAAAGTCAATCAATAATAGCTTTTCAATGCCCCAAATTAGCATGCCGAAGTTTAATGGTATTCCATTAAAGTACACAAAATTTTCAAGAAATTTGATGAAAATATTGCTAGCCAGCATGAGCAAGTTTCCGTATCTTACTGAAATGTGTGGAGGAAAGGCAAAAGTTCTGATCTCTAATTGTTGATTGATGAAAAACCCCAGTAAAGGCTATCGAGATGCAAGAAAAAGCAGTATCAGCATTTTGGTCAACGACATCGACAACCTCATAAATGGACCCCCTCTAAACTGTCTCGACAAATGCAAAACACACTAAACATATACCAAGACTTAGATTCTTTGTCAGATGCAAATAACCAGATATATCTTGGAAAAGTGTGTAACAGGCTTCCATACCACATGCGTGTTGAATACACAAATAAATCTACAAGTCAGCACAAAGAAGGACAAACTCTTGATCTTAGACACATGTTTGTTGTTGACAAAGATATTGGCTACAATACCTTGTGTGGAAAACTGCTTGCAGAAACTAATAGTGACATTATTAGCAGACCCCAGCAGGTTTAGTGGAGCCGGGGTCAATGAAGAAGAGTAAAAGAAGAAGAAGACATTATCGGAGCACCCAATTTGGGGCCGGAGATACATCTGGTGGAATATCATGCAATCTGCCAGTCCAAGCCAAAGTCAAGGTAAGGGTTCTTCCTGTTCATGTGTGGGCAAGTGATGAGTCCAGGTATTGAGACTCGTGCATTCCTTGAAGGATAAAATCACTTTCTTTGCACTCTGAGCCTGATGCAAAAGTTGAAGACCAGTGGAACTGGAAAAAAGTTTTCAGTGTCTACAGTAAATGGACATTGCCAGTAACACGGAGTCCGTGTAAAACTTCATGATCAAGGGGTTGCTGAAGATACCCCATACTTTCGTTATAATGTGTTGGCAATTCCCAAGTTGCCAGATGTGATAGGCAGCATCCCGACTCACAGTGAAGTTGTTCATCACCACTACCTGATGTCAATTTTCCACAGTTTGTCACATAATGATGTTGACTTGCTCATTGAAGAAGGTGTGATAGAACTTCATATCGAAAGGGAGATTGCAGCAAAAGAACATAGATCAACTCTTGCAACTATAACTGGTCTGGATGGACCCTCTTTGGACCAGACTACAAATCGTCAAGTAATGTGGTGACTGACAACTGTTTAGCACAGCCTGTGTTACACCAACTTGTCCAAATAACCTTATATCTTGTAATAATTCTGGCATCTCTGGTTGTGAGACAACAACAGGTTTTGTTCTATTAATTGTGACTTGTAGCTTAAATCACGAGGCCCAGTTGGAGTGCCTACTTGTACATCAACACTGGGAATTTGAGTTTTGCAGAAATCCTTGATTCTTTGAGAACTCACCGGATGTTGAACTAGTGGGCTTGCATTGATACGTGAGTCCGCTCTCGATGCTGGTCTGGAGCCAGCTTGTAACAATATATCTGCTCTCTCATTTTCCATGACGACATTCTGTAGCTCACTTGCCATTTGGAGCCTTTGCTTCCACAAGTGGGCACGATTTTCTGCTATCTTTTATTCCATCTGCAACTGCATTTGCATTTTTTAAATTCCATCTTGAAATTCCATTTCAGTTAGCTTTTTTTCTTAGCTTGCTCATTTTTCTTTTCTTGTTCCTTTATTTGCAATTTAAGAAGCTTTCATCTTTGAGCAGTTCATCTCATCCTTGTATACATTTAAGTTTGCAGACCACAATCTGCTATGAAGAGATTATAACAGTGTCACTTAACAAGGATTAGATCAAAGTTTGTTATAACACAAACTGTAACATAGAAATTATGTAGAATATGAAACGTTTGGTTTATTTCCACGTCATGTATTCTCTCTACAAACTTATAGAGCACATACTGTAAGATTTGGGGTTCCTACACAACCCTGCGTGTTCTAATAACTTGAACTGTTTCGAAACGCTTTAGTTGTTTTGTTTGATTCTTTTATTCTACTCTGAGTTAGAGTAACGCAGAAAAGCATAGAATGCAATAATGCCTAGTGATTCACAAGAATGGAATATTTATGTGGAATTAAAATTGGAATATCGAATGAAGACTCGGCGCTAGGTTTGCTACTTATATACACAATTCAAAACGACCAGTAAAATTCAAACGTAGCTCTTCTCAAGCCACTTGCAAATATTCAACACGAAAGGCTTTGTTTCAGACTAGGAACCGTTAGAAGACGTTATTTGTTTGACCTAGTTACCACTACGCATTCACACAAAGAAAATAGGGTGCACCGTTGTGGTCACTTAAAACTGGCCACGTAATTTAAACAGGCTATTTGAACACAAACGGTTTCTATACAATTTAAATCGGATGTGTGCGATTGTCCAGAACTAACCAACGGTAAATTCCACATTACAGCACTTGCAATTATTATAAAACCACATTACGTTACAAGACAATCAATGAGAGGTTCTAAAAAAAACAGGTAGAGCACAACAGAGAAATCACACTAGCACAGTTTGGAACGGAGCTAACAGAACAGAGCAAAATAGAGCAGAACAGGATGGAACAGAACAGATTTATGCGTTAGCAGATCCCGAACATATTTAGCTGATTCAACTCATTCAAATAGAAACAAGACAAAATACAAAGGTTAGTCGAGCTACAAACACAAATATAAACATACCAAACAATACACACAATTAGGATGCTAAATTCCTTGCCTTTAGCATACTCACTACACAACTGCTGGGCACTTTAGCACAACATACAACAATTACTGAGCGCGACACAGAAAATCAGCACTGACTGACCGCAGTTACTAATATTTAGATAAACACAAGTTATTTAGCATTAGTACCATATGACTGCACAGCAAAACGATCCAAAAAACGTTGCCATAAAAAGACAAACTCGTGGCCGCCCGCGTAAAACACTAGAAAAACGACATTTGGGGAGGAGGACCGCCACACCGTCACTAATTAAAAATCAATATTGATACGCATCACTGAATCTTGACCACAACATACGTAATTTAATTAAAAATGAAAGAGTTAAAACCTAAAGTCGCACAAATCCACGTTTTAATAGATGTAGTTTGAACCGACAATTATTGTGACCAAAGGTTTTTCATTGTTTCTAAGCCATCATTACTGTTGAACGCACCACAAAGGCTTTACACAAACTGTTTTATTTGCTGTCGTTACCAACTTGACTGCTGTGATTGTTGTTACATTGCCCATTCCAAAGGTGAAATTCACTTGTGGTTTTAGGTTTGTGATGGGAAACATGTTGATCCAAGCATGCTGGAAAATATTCACAAAGAGGTGTGTCGGGGAATCCAAATCACTGTAAAGAGCCAGATTCCTCACCAAGATATGGCAGAAAGAACCGCCACCGATTTCAAACACTACGCTGACGTGCAGTTCAAAGGGATTTCTAGTCAGAACGACAATCAGAAAGAAGTTTGGTACAGGTCCATTGGACCTCATCTTGGGGGGGCAATTCTCAGAGGAGTAATGACCTTCTATGCTAGCAAGGAAAAACCAAATCGCTTGATTTTGGCTGGACTAGAAACACTTTCAACTCTTTTAATTCCTGATAGCCAAAATGTGATAGCTTGTTTTAATAATTTTCACAAGTCAAGCAGCGTTGACCCACCGACGTCTTTAAAGGCTAATACGTTTGGAATACCCGATACTGCACCTCCACCAAACAGCGAAAAAACACCAACCGACTCCAAACCGCAAGGGGCTCAAAGTCCTTCAGGGAAACGTCCATCGTAGGATCGTGGCTTCGAAATGCAATAATGAACGGATTTGTTTTGTTTTTTTTTGTTTGCGCATGGGACAGTTTTTTGTAATAGACTTTTTTCTTGCTTCGATTGTTGTTACTGTACAATGACGTGACGTTTTGTAATTGGATATATTGTCTTTTTTCGTGTGTTTCGTTTTTCGTCCTCAACCGACGTATCTTAATCATCAGAAACATATCGATTTTAATCGTGCGTTTCATTTGTGATCTCGTTCAATATCCTGTTACATTGATTATAATCCTTGAGTTTCATAATCTCGGGTCTTCTATCCCAATCGTCAGTAACACTTCAAAAACTTTGGTTCTCATGAAATGATATGACCCACTCTTTATGCCTGAAATACCTGGTAATGTTGTGCCTGAAATACCTGGTCAAAACGGTGCCTGACCTGAAGGCAATAACAGCGATGCGGCCTGCGCATTAGTTTAGACATTAGATCAGAATGTTAATGAATTACGTCTTTAAATCACGTTGGGCAAGTCGCCAATTTTGCAGTGAAGGCAAATGAGAACACTCCGAATCTGACTCACAACTGTTAAACAAGTTTCAGACCAAAAAAATCTTTTGCAAGTTATATTACGCAAAACAACAATAAACATACAAATAAGAAATATACTTACGTCAATACAATTATAGCGTGGCTGTTCGTCCTCGTAGAAACCGATTCTCTAACTGTAACTCAACTGAAAACTTTTACTCTACTCTGAATTGTGACCTTCTGATATTGAGTTTCGGTCGCAGCACACGGCGATCAATAATGCGGAGATGGGGAAAAGATTTACGATGCGATTCAAAACAGAGATTGACCAATTCTTCCAGCTCTTCCAAGAACAGATCAAGACCAACAACAAGGAAAACAAATCTTTCTGGATTCAACGTGTTGGCAATGCTGTATTGGACGCAGCCAAGAGTGCTTTGGCAGGTTTCGCCTTCAAGGTTAAAGATTACTAGCACCGGCATTGGTTTGCTGTCTCGTCTAATCAGTAGTTTAAAAAAATTAGCTAAGCAAAAGCAAAATCATGATTGTGAGGCGAGGTGTTTATTCGAGCTTCTTCAAAAATAGAATTACACCATGTAGGCGAATACGACACACTCGACGAGAGAGAAAGAAAGAAGGCAATCTGTCCCGTTCGTTGTAGGCGGTGTAACCTAAGGTAAATATAGCTAGAGGGGCCTCTTCAATTGCAAAATTATTATTTGCTGGGTTGTAGCTATTATCCTTCCTTTGTGTTAGAAAATTGTTACTAATAAATTGACTAGTTATTTTGACAAAACTGTAAAAAGTATTTTCCATGTACCGGTGTAAGCTGACACATTTTACAGAGAAAAAGTGGAAATGTAAATATTTGCTGCTGCTTGTTGTTAAGGTAGGTCTTAGTAATAGATGATCCACAGTTAAGAGAATTTTGGTTTGTGTTTTTTGAAACGTTAGTGTTGCGCAATGCAACATACATTACTTTGGACATTTTTCGTCATCTATCACAGCCAAGTACGACGATTACTACACCAATATAGGTATGGAAACCAAAAACCTTTACACACAGCTGTGGTTCTTAAAATACCCAGTGAACAATCAAGAATGGCACAGAGCACAATTTGCGTCACAGATCTCTTGCGCGTGGTACCATCGCAGGTTGCCGTCAGGAGATCGTTTTTACTATTGGTCAAAGAGGTATTGCTTTGCATTTCGGAGTGAATACAAGCCGCGTTATTTTGTTGTATATAACTGCTTTTTCTGCTTGATTCTCTTGTAATCTCCGGTTTGATTCTGTTTATTTCACCGTTTACGAATCGGTTAAATACTGAGAACCAGAGTAATGAACGGGTGAGTGGCAACAATGTTACAGAAAGTTCTATGTTAGTAAAGTTGCGGTGTAGCTGCTTCGCAAAAGGATCGTGAAACAGTTTACTATATAATCGATCAAATTGATCATCTTAATATAGAAATAGCTGCTTTACATCCACGAACATTTGCAAGTCTTAATCGATTCGCGTGCATTTGCGGGTGAAATGAAACAACAGCTTTACATTGACCATTAGGCTCATGCGCTGGAATTAAAGCAAAAGACCGGGAAAATTTGCCTAGCACACAAAAGGGGGAGATCGCAAGCTCTTCCCGAATAAGGCTTGCTCTGAAAATAACGAATTTTCTGAGTCGCAAGCTCAAAAATAAAATTATCCACGGGCTTGACTACTTCGACATTCTAGCCCTGAAACTTTTTGTTCAAATTCTGATTGCCACATATTAACTTCAGGGAAACGTGACGAACACATTTTTTTAACTGGTGGCGTAACCCGTCAGCCTTTTTGCTTGTCACAGGCTTTACCCCTTTCTCTTAAAGTTCACAATTCTGAATCGCATTTTAAAACGCTAGACGGTTCATCAAATCCGTGAAGTGGGATTCACACCAGACGAGGTTAACGGTAGAGAAGCGGTTTTTGATTTCGCGGCAAGCTGCTGGGCATTCACACGAGCCCACATCATGCCGCGACGGCGTGATTTTCTCGGTTGAAAAGACTGTCGGCAGAGTTAAATCTGATTTAACATTTCCGTCAGCCGCAATGCTTGTTAGGTGGGTTTCTGGGTGCCGAGCTTTGTTTTTGTATGGTATTCGGCTTGTTTCCAGTAGTTTTGTAGACTGATAGTTTATAAATAATAGAAATTAGGGAAAGAAAGTTAATGAAATATCGATGGTACTTGCCACACCTGGCCTTACTTGTTGTCCTGATGTCCGGTAAAAACAGACCCTTAGTTCCCATACGGGGTCGAAAACTAATTTTTGATCACCTGCATAATCTCAGCCACGGAGATGTCAGGCCAACGCTTAAACTCATTTCCTCCAGGTACGTCTGGCTTTCCTTTTGTCGTGACGTAACACATTAGGCGAAAACTTGCATATCCTGAACCCCCGAGTTTTCGAATACAAACCTTAACACCATGACAACAAGCTATGAAGTTTAATCTAAATTAATAAAACTGGGCTAAAATAAAAAAAACATATAGAGGTCGTTATTGCCGTCAAGTATAACGGGTGTTGTAATTGGCCAAGTATTACACAAAAGTACCTTTATTAAAAAAGATAGAAGCGTATGTTATCATAAGGTTCATTGTTTACCACAACAAACAGTATATGTTTAAAATAGGTAATGATTAGAAAATGTGACTAAATTTAAAATTCTTAATTTTTCTTAAGTTAATTGTTTGCTGTTGACCAGGTACAGCCCCTGCCTATTTTTTTTTAGTTTTTTACCTGCATCTGATTGTGCCATGTAGAGTTAATTTGGATTTCTGAAAAAACAAATATGTTGGTGTCCCTGATTTCAGGACTGCTTCGTGTTGACGCTGTGGGACAGAGAAACACGGACAAAATTAGCTTAGATTGCGTTTTGGTATAAGTTGTTGTGTTACAAGAGTTGTATCAATGACAATTTATTAATTGAGCTAAATCTAATTAATTACTATTTTTGGTGTAATTTTAATTATAATTCAAACTTTTTGAGTTTGTGTAATTGTAATTATTGTAATTTGCTTGTACTTTTGCCTGATTACATCTTAAATTACTTTTATTTGCAAGATATTTTGACTGCAGATTTTATTCCAGTTTGTGAATAGTATTCAGGATGTGCTTGAGTCGAGACTGTCACCTTAGCAATGAACAGCGCGCAGCGGAAACTGAGTAGACAACATGTTCGCGCATCTGGCAGCGGCAAGATTAAGTCTCTCGTGACTTCAAGAACCCGACTTTACAAAGTTTTTCACTGGCAAGCAGTTAAGAAAGATAGCCAAAACTGTAAATCTGTTAATATACCTCCTATTTGCGATGTAGAAAAATAACGTAACATTTCCAGATGGAATTCATTTTAATTCAATCAAGGGAAAGAAAATCGAATCAAGGTTATTTGGCGTTAAGTGAGCTTGTGAGTGTGCTACTGCCTTTCAAAGAAGCCATGCAACAAGTCGAGGGCAACAATATTGTAACATGCTCTTCGATTTGCCCAGTTGTGGTTGGTCTACAGAAAGCATTGGAACAATTAAAAAATACCGACCTCCACTATTGCAAGAAATTAGCAGATAACCTTCCAAAGTTAGTTTCCAGAAGATTGTTGCCATTTTTCACGACTGCTGACAATAGGCTTGCATCTCTGTTGGACCCAAGATTTAAAAACAATTAGTGGATTTGATGACGACATCGAAAAAGAAAAAGCTATGAATTTGCTGGCAACTCATGTGTCAAGTAGACTTGGCAGTGAGTATGAAGAGAGACATAGTACGGAGGATGACGAAGAAAATCCTGCGAAAAAGCCAAAGATATTTGGTTTTATGACTGAAGTCCCGAGAAAGGAAAAGTAGTAGAAAGAGGGGCATTCTGGTCCAT